>CBVK0101018657.1:0-13798 GCA_900067695.1 Picea abies
TTTACTTGCAAACATTTTCAAGAATACAAGTCTTCTTCATTTTTAGATCAGTCATAAAGGTGATTTGACCGACAACTTCAAAACTTATCCTGTCCTTCCACTCTCCAAACTTCTACGACCAGATGTGACGATTGGCGAGGATTATCCTCCCTCCATGATATATAGTGGATAACTACTCTGGGACTCTGAGCTTCAGAGGTTTCCCGACTCCAACACACAATACCTCCCGAATAACCGAAATGGCGATCTACGACTCACACTCCTCCTATAGCCAACAACTGTGATCAACTCTGGAACTTTGGAGCTTCAGGGTTCCTCGCTCCAACTGAACACCAAACTGTCGAATGCCAAATTAGCTAAGAGTGGATATCTATGGCTGAGATTCCCCCGTTTGATCAACGACTAGGATTTTCTCCGGTGATTCAGAGCTTCGGGGCTGCGACCACTTTTCAACGACTACCTCCAAAATCTCCCCGATAGCCAAAGTGTCGAAGGGCTTACCAATCGATGACCCCAATTCACTCCCAATCTACGACTGGGATTAATTCAGGGCTCCAGCCTTCAGGGATTTCTCCTCCTGGCAACACAAGGCCCAATCTATCCCGAAGTGTTGAATCTCTGAATTCATGAGATCTACAACTCACGTTCTCCTACGCTTAGATCCAACAAGTAGGATCTGATCTCCTCAACTGTTCTTCTCCTCTTGTCTGGGTTTGATTCAATGACCTAGATCTGCTTCCATAGCCAATCCAACGGCTATTGTGGTTTCTCCTCCTCTGTGACTCCGCTTCCCTTCAACAAAGGAATTCGCTCAAGGTTTTCAAAGGCTTGGCCTTTGATCTCTTCGTTGCAAGGTAAACTCCTTGGCCTCTGCTTGCGTTCTACGAAATGCTACACCTCTTGTGATTGGAAATTGTAATAAGTTCTCCTGCGCACTCCTTGCACTTCTCCCTCCTAAGCTTGGAACTCTTCAAACTTAAAAGGGTTCAATCCTTTGTTCTTTCAAATGAATTGTTGTTCCCTCTTGACACTCCCGCTCTTTCTCCTGAGATTTCAGAGACAGTCAAAGTGTTCTTTCAACGCCCTCCTGGCACCATGTACTCTTCTTCTTGAGCTTTACCAACACTTTGACAAAGTGTTGGCTTCATACACTCCTTGCACTCGCTCTCTAGAGTCTTGGAACTTACAGACTCACTTGTGCACTCCTTGCGCTCACTCTGTGCACTCCTTGCATTGGCCTTTCCTTGATATTTTACATTGCTTTGAGTGTAGGCGCACTCCTTGCACTCGCTCTGTGCACTCCTTGCACTGGCCTTCCCTTGAGATTTTACACTACTCTGAGTGTAGGTGCACTCCTTGCACTCACTCCGTGCACTCATTGCACTATCTCTTCTGAGCTTGTAACTGATTCTGGTGTGCCCACCTTGGCATGCTCCTCCTAAACTCCTGAATGAGTTCTTGCACACTCCTTGCGACAACTTCTCAAAGTTCTCAATAAATCTGGTGTGCACTCCTTGCACTGCCTCGAGAGCCCATAACACTCAGTAATTCACATAGAAAGGGAATTCTATATATTCTTGCAAAGGGAACAATTATACACTCATGAATTCATAAACATGCACAATAAACATTTAGAAACAAACGCTCATTCACAAAGAACACACATAGAGATTCATATGCAGAGAAATATGTTTTTTCTATTAAATCTGAATGCTTTTTACAAGAGTTTACAATGGTTACAAGACTGGACTGCAACAGAGTCTCAATTCTCCTCTCCTCTCCTAAATTCTCCCACCTTGAGAGCTATTCTCTTCTCATGCTCTTTTCATACTCTTCTTATAAACTATCCTACCTTATGATTTCAATATATTGATCTTTTTACAAAAGAGGGGCTTCTTGAGCCTTCCTCCACTTACTACATTAAATTACAATTAATTTACAACTCATCTGAATCAGATCTAAGATAATTTTCCTATTAGCCATTAACGACGACTTACATACAACCTGTACAAATACAATGGCTTTTCCTTCCTTGAGTCTTTACAATATTTATTACATTGAATTTGAGATTTAAATCCAAAATGAGAAGACTGGCACTTCTCTCTCCTTGGGATCTGCTCCCTCCATGTGGGTTGTGGCGCTGGCTGCTGAAGCGCTGCTGAGTAGGAGTGATGCTCCTGCATCATTTAGTAGCAAAGATGTATATTTATACTTATGCAATTTACAATAATAAGGAAATACTAATTTGTACACAGTAATACCTTGTCTCATTCAAAGTGTGCCCTTCCTCCTTTGAGGAAAACACTAGAAGCTTTCAAGAACTAAATACTAACTCAACACTTCAACTAATTTTACTTCACTCACAATCATACAGAAAGACGAGAAAGGAAAATGGAGCAAACTATATAATGAAAGTATCTACATTAGACAATTATGTTCCTCCCCCTCATAGAGGTTCATGTCTTCTCTTTATAATCATCCTACTAACAATTTATTTAATACTATTAACTCTAGCATGCTCGAGAATCAAATATTCTCAAGTCGCTCATTAAATGAAATGATAGAATATTTACAAAAGTGGTTTCCAAGTATCTAGCCTATGAAGTAGGAAGCAACTTTCAATTAGCATAATAGAACTAGTTGCTTCTCCAAAACAATATTGCATACTTTAATGATTATAGATCCCATAACAACGAAATGGGGTAATAGATCTACAACAATGCATTTTCCGCAATTGAACATTAATCTAATAACAAGTTGATTGGAACCCATAGATCTATAGAAACAGTTCCACAACATCAGAAAACTATATCTTTGAGTTTGAATTTGCAACATCTATTAGCACAATTTGTAGCATATTTTGAAACCTGTAAGTGAGATACAAAAAATACAAAAATATCCTAATACGTTAACAAAAATTCATTTAAATACCAAATTTTGAATAAGCAAGTACATGTAACATATTTGGTTAAGAAATGGTTAATAATAATGGCAAAAAGGATGTAAGAGAAAGGAAGACCAGAGTAAAATCATGCCAAAATAGAGACTCATCATCTCCCCCCCTATTGAAGTTGTTGATTGTCCTCATGCAACCTTTATAGTCACTTAGAGTCAGAGTCAACATATGAACGAGTTCTATGGAGCTTGCTTAAGTTGTAAAAAGGATAACCGACCTCATCTTTTGAGCAATACCCCTTGCTTCTTTCAATGTTTTGCCAACATTTATTTTCTTCATGTACCCTCCATTTGTATAGTTGTTGATATTGAGGTGGAGAGAACCAGATGATGGAATGAAATTTTAAACCAATCCACGTGATACCATATTGTCTTAGACAAGCAATGTATTTGTCTGCTCCGTTCAAGGCTTCATTAAAGTTTGGATAGCCAAATGGTTCTCATTCCTTTAGTCGTTCCAATAGATGATCCCACTGATAGTTACAAGCTAATAAGGTTTCCAAACTTATATTTCTGATTTTATTTTTACAATACAAAATAGCTTATTGCTAGGTGGTATTGGTAAGTGGTACCCATCTTTCTAATTTAATCAATGAGTAATGTAATTCAAGCACTACTTCGGTATTGTGATTTTGTCCTCAGACTTTGATTGTATGTTGGTACTCTTTTAATGGGACTAATCCTTATTCAATAGATTTGTTGTTGTTTGCCACTTAACAACTTCTTCTCTTAACCTATAACTTCAAGAAAATTGACATCCTTTGTCTCCTATATTTGTATCCCAATTGAGTGAATAGTAGGCACAAACTATGTTTTAGGTTCTTTACATGATTGATCAACCTCCTAGGTAGCAATTTCTTTAATAGTCAATTGCATAGTTAGGGCTTCTTCGAAAGTCATTATTGAGTCAGCCCCATATGATCTACACGATTACCAATAGAATGGATAATTTGATCTAGGATCTCCATGGGTATTTGAATAATTTCTTTATCCTCTATATTCATGACAATCTCCATAATTTCACTGAAAGATATATAGAAATTTCCATTTTAGTTTGAACAAGTGGTTTAGTAGAAATTTTATCAACTACTCCTTTGATAAGATCATATATGACATCGAGATATGTAGCAAAAACAACATATTTTTCGATATCTTGTGTGGGATCAATAACAATATTTTCTTCAAGATTATGTGTGGGATTAATAGCAATATTTCATTCAACATTGTGTGTGGTATCAATAATAATATTTACTTCAACATTTTGTGTGGGATTACTTGCACCATTTTCTTCAATATTTCCAGAATTGGACCTAGAGATAGAAACAATAGCCCCATGAATTGTTTCTGAAATAAATTTTTCGCCATGCCTAGTAACACATTTAGTAGTATTAATAGGTTCTTCATTTGATGTCATAACACTATGTTTATGTAAATCATCAACAACAATACTATCATGAACATGATTCAAAGGATCAATAACTATTATTTCTCTTATTACCTGGTCACCTTCATATGAAGCAAAAGGTGATCAAGCATATTCTTTAAGGGCTTGGACTAATGTATCTAACCTAACCTTTGGCTTATATATATTTAGCTTCTCTCTGGAAACATGTAGCTTATGGTGCAAAATCCTAATTTTCCTTTTAAACTTGTGATTAAGATTGAGAAGTGTGTTATAGGGAAGTTTTGAATGATGCTTCCCTGATACTGTACTAATCCTTATTTTCTTTGATTTGGTGACTTCAAGCGTTAATGCAACATTTTATTGAGATGATTAAATTGGTTTGGTAGCAAGGGGTTCTATATCTTGTTGATTGGCCTTTGATTCTTGTGTAGCAATGGTCATATTTTTACCATTGGACCTTATCCTTCTCATTTGGAAGCAATCTGGAAGAATTACTTCTTTAGCTTTTCGTTTCCACTTTGTGAATGGCCCAGTCTCATGGTTTGATAGGAGAATTTCCTCCACAATTGGGCACCTAGCAATTTTAGCTTCCACATGTGTTTCCCCTATTATTTAAATCTCAACATCCTCTTCACGAGTTTCTGCTTGAATTTTTGTTGCATGCTCTTCCTAGATTTCTTCACTTGGTTATTCTTCTATTTCTTGTTTAGCTTCTTCCGCATCATGGATTTTCTCTGTTCTCTAGGTCATGACTACCCTTGGGGGTTCTTGCAACAATATTTCCCAAGTACAAGGTGTATGGTAAAGAGCATCCAATACCACGATTTTAATCAAATAATGATGGGTAACACTGATATTTGGTGTAGAGCTTGCTTGAGCATGTTGCGCCATAAGTTGCATAGACTGGAATAATAAATAAGGGATGTTAATCAACCTTTGGTGTCACAGATGGTTCAATAACATAAAATGGTGGCCAAACAAAATATTGTGGCATCCTTCACAAGTTAGGTACTTTTGCAAAAAATAAGCAACTTCATTCTAGAGTCTTGGCAGTGAGTTTCTTTTGACTCCTTTCACTCTACCTTCAACTCATTCATGCCCCACAAGAAAATAAATTTGGCCTTGATTATATGTGACCTTCCACTCGAACCACCTCTCACCAGTTTTGGGTAACCTAGCGATTTTAGATATAGTTTCTTCAGTCACTTAGACGTGGAATACCCATATTACAACCATGGATAGTCTGAACTCTAGGGAAAACTCTAGTGTGATCACCGAGTCAAAACCTTGCAACCTCTAGAAATACGCCAACCATCTTGAATCCCAAAATATTTGGAGCGCTTCAGGATGAGTGTGCAACTGAGCTAGAGTCATGGGTTCATGGTGAATAATGGTTCTCCCCATGGTTCCTTTGGAGTAGTAGCACTTGATATTTGGAGCGCTTCAGGATGAGTGTGCAACTGAGCTAGAGTCATGGGTTCATGGTGAATAATGGTTCTCCCCATGGTTCCTTTGGAGTAGTAGCACTTGGACACAACAAATCATGTAGGAGAGATGACATGATTAACAAGGTTAAATAATTGGTAGCATGCAACAAGAAGGCACCACCCATTAAATCTAAAGCTCGTTTCTCGAAAGGCTTCACCACGAGTTGAGTCAGTGGTGGCATATCATTGGATTGAACATGTTTTCCCATTCTTTGGAAATTGTCACAGCTCCTTGTGTACTTTTTATCATCTCGAAAAATGGTAGGCCAATAATAACCTAAATGCAACACCTTGTGTGCAATATTTTTATAAACAAAGTGCCCCCCACAAGGTTCATCATGGAAATATTTTAGGATGTCATAAATCTCATCCTCTCAAACACAACGTCAAATCATGAGATCCAACCTTGTGTTGAAGAGGTATCGTTGAACCCGAGAATACATTTCACTTTGTTTGATAATATTCTATATTTCCTTCGGTAAGAGATGTGTCAGAAGCTTTCCTGCGACCAAATAGTTATCAATATTTGCAAACCACAGTGTGTTAGTAGATAATGCAAATATATATTCATCAGGAAAAGTATCTTCAACATGAATAGATTCACCTTCATCGATAATTCTGGAAAGGAAGTATGTAATGACATTTTATTTTCCAGACTGATCAATGATGGTGATATCAAATTCTTGTAATAGTAATAACCATCTAGCTACTCTACAATTAGTAATTGGTTTGTTCAGGAAATAGAAAATGGAATAATGATCAATATGTACAAATGTATAATATCCAATAATATAGTGCTGAAATTTATTAATAGACTATACTACTACAAGAAATTTATTTTCAATCACTGTGTAATTCAGTTATGTAGGGGTAATATTCTTACCGATGAAATAAATTGCATAAAGATTTTGTTCTTCTTTATGTCGAAGAATTTCTCTAATGGTTGTCCTCGAGGCATCTACTGATATATAGTAATGGTAAGGACCAATTTGTACCTCTCAAAATGGGTGCTACAAACAACGTTTTTTTAAATCCTCAAAAGTAGATTGACACACGTCAGTCCAAATTAATTCTACATCTTTAGAAAGTAATGCAAACATAGGAGACCCAATTTTAGTAAAGTTTCCAATAAAACAATGGTAATAACCAGCATGTCCTAAGAGGATTTGAACATCCTTTTGTGATTTTGGGATAGAAAGATCAGATATTGCCTTGATTTTTGTTGGATATACTTTGATTCCAACAAATGAAATATGGTGTCCCAAAACTGTCCCTTCAGTTAATAACATGTGACATTTTTTATGGTTGATGGATAAGTTTGTTTTCTTGCATCGAATGATCAATTTCTCTAAATTAGCCAAGGCTTCATCATAGGTATTATCATAAACCATGAAGTCATCCATATACACTTCTACACAATCATGTATCAAATATGAAAATATACCAAGCACGGCCCGTGAAATGTGGCAAGTGTATTACAAAGTCCTAATTGAGTTTTCAGTTGAGAGAAACTAATTAAAGCCCTCACGTCTCACTTTTGTGTATTCATGTAGCATTGAATTTCTTAAGGAGTTATATAACTTGTGGAAAACCACCTAGTATAAATTGAAACAATGATGCGAAGTCTCTCTCTTAATTATGAGGTAGAAAATTGGTAAAAGTGAGTGGCAAGCTTTCTTCCTTGATGATTATGATAAGTGGATTATACATTATGAATAATATTAAAGGTAGGTGGTAAGGATCATTGGGATGACTTGTATAATTTGAATGTTGAGGTTAATTTTATGGTGTTAACATAAGTATCTTAAACTAAGGCACTCACATTGGTGAGGTGATGTCAAGTTTTTGAACACCAGCGTTAAAGGTTTAGATGTTTTAAACATAAGAATGGTTTATTTTGAGGTATTTAAAAATTTTGAGGCAGGACAAAGAGACTATAAAATAGGTTGAGTCTCTCTGCCAATAAAATTGCGGAAGAGTGGTTCATAAGTGAAAGAAAAAGTCATAAAGGATCTTCTGTGATTTGGAAAGTGCGATAAAGGCATTCCCTTTAATTGGTAATTGGGTGACATAGAAAGTAAGTAGGGAAAATAAATTTTGAATAGAGGAAGACCCCTAGATTGGTTGCAAAGGCAATTTTAGGTTGTCAAAAGACATTTTAAATGATTTTGCATACATTGGGGTTTTTTTCTTTGAAGGAAGCAACAAATCCTAACGGACAATTTGGGTGGGGACAAAATTGGAGGACAATATAATATATGAATCTACAATGTAACAAAACAAGGGAATGTACTCATTATGTCAATATATTGAAGCATAGTGCTATTAAACTCTTAGATCATGAGACTTAATTAGATGGTCAAAAAATAAAGGAACATGGGAGTTTACAACTAAATTGGGTCTATTGAAGCATAGTGCTATTAAACTCTTAGATCGAGAGGCTTAATTAGATGGTCAAAAAATAAAGGAACATGGGAGTTTACAACTAAATTGGGTTATTGAGCAAATATGGCATAATCACAAGAAATATAAAGAGTTTGGTGGTGAAAAGTACTATGAAAGTTAGAGAGCTCCAAAAACAATTTTTTTCCTTTGGTCGACCTTAGGTAATAAAATTATAATCTGGATAATGGTCAAAAGAGGTGTTGGCATGGTATATGCAGATGCATTTTATGCAAAAATGATGAGTAATATGTGAATCATTTTGTTACATGCCCTTTTTCCAGAGTTGTTTAGAATGAGCTTTGCAAATCTCAAATGGAAGTAACAAGTGGAAACAATTGACACTCATAGACTAATTTTTTTCTTGGATTTCAAATAAATCCAAAAGAGAATACACATATTTACCATGTTATGTTAAATGGGGATATGGCTAGGGAGAAATAATATGTTTTTCAAGGACTTGACATTTCTCGAGCTTTGGTTGCACATAAAATTAGGGTGTCTTCTAAAGAAGGTTGAAAACCTATGAAATAAAAAAATTAGAGAATCTTAAAAAAACCAATATTAATTATGGAAATGCATGGGCATTTTTTGATGGGGCATGTTGAGGTGATCCAAGACACCTCTATTTTTTAAATCTTCACACTATTTACTTTTGAAGTACATTGTTGATCAATGTACAAACAATTGAGCTAAGTTCTATGGTTTGTGGATTCTTATGAAAATAATAATGGCAAAGGTCTTGAATCAAGTGTTTGGAGACTCCAAAATTTTGAAAGATTCGGTAAGTAAAAAATGCACATTTAACAACATTATTCTATTCTCATAATTATGAATCAAAAGTTGATTAATTAATTATCTAAAGATGGTATTTCATTGGAAGAGGGGACCTTATTTAGCAAAAGTTGAAAGGAGGGCCCAAATTTCCATTTATGAAATATCTCTTTATTAATTAGGGAGATGGTAGGAGATCAAATTTTGAGATGTGTTTTTTCTATTATATCTTGAAGCTTGATAATTGAAATTCATTATTTTTGAACCTTTGTTTATTAATTAGGGAGATGGTAGGAGATAAAATTTTGAGATGTGTTTTTTCTATTATATCTTGAAGCTTCATAACTGAAATTCATTATTTTTGAACCTTTGTTTAAAAGGCTATTATGTGGATCCTAAGGAAGAATGCACAAATATGGTCATAGGTCAGATATAAAGACAATTGAATATGCCTATGAAGAGTATTTTTAATGATATAACCTTACAAGGCAGATTAGTATATATTCTGATTGCACACTTTAAATATCGAAGAAAAAAAATAATTCTTAGAAGAAAATAAACTTACTTATATCAATTAACCCTTAATGAACTTAAAGAATGACCATTAATAATTGCCTTTAGAAAAATAAATTTCTCACATTAATTAACCCTTAGTGAATATAAAAAAATGACCATAGCAACAATACAAAATCCATGTTTACCCTACTCATTATTTACCTTGCAATGGTCTCAATACACCTATAATTTTAGTGTAATGTGTACACAAGCATTCTTTTCCTTCTTTTGTGGTTAAAATTTTTCTTTTGCAAGAAGGTCTCATCGCCCATTTAAAAAAAAATACCGTAATGTTTATACCTACTTAAAACTCATTTATTATACCTACTCAAAACTCATTTATTAATTTCTTACTTATCAATTAATTATTTAATCTACCCACTTAATGAAACTATCGAAGGGGATCTCCACCTCACCTTCACCTTGATTTCTTTTATAAGCTCGGGTTTTGCATTAAAAAGCTTGCTTACCAAAGAAAGAATGAGAAAACAATGAAATTGTATTTTATGCATGGATCATATTTGAGGAAGAGAAAGGATAAGAGGTTCTTAGGATCTTACTAGATATGCCCGTTTCTCAGATAGAAAGTATTTTCCCATTATTAGAATAATATCCTCTTGAACCAACAACCCTCACTCTCAAACGATGAATGAGAGTGAGGTGGGCTTTAATGGATTTTAAAACAATTCATTTATGACTTCCACTTTTACTCATTTAATTATTTTTCACAAAGAAATTTCACTTATATTAGTAATATAACAATTCTCTGTACATGAGAAACAAACAAGATTACAATGACGAATCAATTCTCCTATCAAGCAGATCTCTTGCAAAAACTAACAACCACAAGATTGGAGTAGCTACATAGTCCAACACAACAAATCTGAGTACTAAAAAACATCCTCCCTGGATCAAGGACTAGTAGGGGAACGAACTCGAGGATTGAGAAACTTCCAATGGCCAGCCCCGAAACTGAGGGTAACTACACCGAACTTCAGACTAGGCCGAGAACTATAGAGACATCCATCGCAGATCAAATCCCAACAAAGAACTTATCAATGAAAAGTAACTTGAGCTAAGTTAGTATAGCTGGAGGAATAGAGTTGGACTTGCTTGTCCATCTTCCATCCAAGTAAATTTCAAAATCCCTTCCTGAAGAACTAGTGCTTGTTTAGAGAGTGTGTCTGCTTCCCAGTTGAAATCTTTGTATGCATGTATGAAATGAAGAGCCGAGAAGGCCTGAGTGAGGGACAAGGTTCTCTCTTTCCAGTAATTCAAACCCATCGCCTAGATGTCGCTGGTCTTATTCAACTAGTCGATAATTATCTTTGAATCACCAATAACCTGAAGATCAAGGATATGTATCCAAATAGCTAGGGACAACAAGGCCTAGACACATAAGAGTTCTACTCTGTTGTTTGTGCCCGACCCATAATTGAGTCACCACTTGTAGCTAGTTTGACTATTTATCCTGATTATTCCACCTGCTCCGCTACACTACCCATTTCTTTGAGAAACCCCATCAAACCAAGCTGCTTCTCTTCTTATCGAATACTTTGGCGACTGTTTAGTTTTAAATAAAGGTTGCATCTTCTTATTAGAGTTCCTTACCCAACCTAGGGTCCTATAGATCACCCCTTCTATAGAAGGTTGTACTTCCTTGAACAATACAATGTTCCTTTCCAGCCAGATGTTCCAACAGATAATAGAAGGTAGTGTGTTCCATCTAGGGTGCTTATGACTCCAATCCTTGAAAAGCGATTGAATGTTCCCACTTGTCCACCCAATAGTAATTTTGAGAGCTATCAACATACCTGTCCAAAATTATTGTGCAAAAGTGCAATATAACATCAAGTGATGAGATGTGTCTAAGTCTTTCTTGCACATGGCACATATTCTCGGACCCTGCCACCCTCTTCTTTATAAATTCTCCCAGGTGAGAATAATGTTCTCCATCAACAACCAAGTAAAAATTTTGAGTTTAAGAGTCATGTCCCATTTCCACAACGCATTATTCCACCAGTTAGTGCTCCTTGTCCAGATCTTTGATGCTATAGCATCATAAGAATTTTTTGAAGTCATAATCCCCATGGATGTATTCCCTGTCCATACCAGCTCGTCCAGGGAATCTGTGAGGAAAATTCCTTCATGTGCTAATGCTTTGCTAAAGGCCTCCCATTCCTCATCTTCTTGACTACGTAAGCTCAACTTCCTAGCCAATTTCCACTTGAATGAAGTAGGATTTTGACTACACCTATATGCAGTATGAAAAAGGATATGATATCTATTCTCCCTTAAAGAATTGATAAGACTAGTTATTATAAAAGATCGTTTACCCAGCCCCTGAATCACATCTTCTCCTAGGCAGACCAACATCCCCGTGCCAGGCCTCCATGCAGTCCAATGAGTCACCACTTGGAGAGATTTGTGGACACCTCCAAGAACTAGAGGCTTTTGGTGTACACACAAATGGGAGTCTCGACCAGGAAACCACCGAATGGGAGTGCAAACACTTGTCCAATAAAACCATGTGCCAGAGTCCGTCTTTCAGAAGGCAGCGCCATAAGGTGTTTGTTGACAATGCCTTGTTGAACCAGATTAGATGTTTAAAACACCATCCTCCATAAGCTTTGTGCTTGGATAAATCCTCCCATTTGCATAAGTGAAAATGCAATGTCTCTCTGCATCTGGACCACACAAATCTGTACATCAGTTGCCTAATCCTGTTTAAGATTGTGAGTGGCACATTTGCAATCGCTAGCCAGTACATTGATAGGCTTTCAAGAACCGATTTAACCAAAACGTGCCTCCCACCCATTGTCAACCAACAATGGCATCGGTTCCCTATCCTTCTTTCAAATTTCTACAACAACCGACGCCAGTCCTCTACCCTGTAGTTTGTTGGCTTAAGGAAAAAACACAGGTACCAGAGAGTTGCGTCCAACCCAACAAAGTTAAAAGGAAAAAGTGCTTTATATAAATTTAGTTATGAACCTTTGATACCTGAATAATGCAATGAGGATTTTGTAGGATTAATGACCAACCTCAAATCTCTACAGAAGACAAAGATAATAGAAGCCATCTCCTCTCAGTCAGACACCCTCGACTTATTCATTATCGAAATATCGTCCACAAACAATAGAAGAAAAAAATTGATGACTCTTGAGGTCTTTATTCCATAAATTTTTCCTTTTGAAAGTGCATGCTTAAGCATTAAGCTTAGTCCCTCTATCACTAAGATAAAGGCGGGAAACCCTTCCTTAGCCCACATTTACTTTTAAAAAATGTGGTAGGGCCTCCATTAACCAGAATCACAAAGTTTGGAGAAGTTACACAACTCATTATCGAATTAGTAGACTTCATCCTATCCCTGACTTTAAAAGAATTAACCCGAGGAATTCCTAGCTAACACAGTCGTAGGATTTTTGCAAATCCAACTTTAAAACTAGAGCTTTCAACTTTTTTGTTTTGATGCTATGTAAGCATTCTTGTGCTACCCCTACTACGTCCATAATTTTCCTTCCCTTTAAGAATCAAACTATTCTAGTGATAAAGATTTTGACACCATCGGCTTCAAGCATATCCCAATGAGTTTTGCGATCACCTTATAAGCTAGGTTGCACAGGGAAATAGGTCTAAACTCCCCAAAACTTGAAGGCATAGCCACTTTTGGA
The DNA here is from genome assembly GCA_900067695.1 of Picea abies. Taxonomy (NCBI): domain Eukaryota; kingdom Viridiplantae; phylum Streptophyta; class Pinopsida; order Pinales; family Pinaceae; genus Picea; species Picea abies. The sequence continues at coordinate 13,293 of CBVK0101018657.1, forward strand.
ATTAGATCTATAAAGGTTGAATGTAGAGAGCTTACCATCGTACATGTGGTTATTGACTCCTCAACCTCCTGTACATATGTCCCTAAGATATCAAAGTATTTGAGGAAGAATTACACTGTCCAACCATCCAACCCTGGGCTCTTGTCCTTGGCAAAGCTCTGCAACACAAGTTTGATTTCTTCTACTGTGCTGGGTTTTTCGAGCTCTTGACCATCACTCTCTGTAAAGAAACAGGGGTAATGTTGAACTACCTTCACCTGCTCAAAAATTGTGTTCTGTCATGTGTCATCATAGAGGGATTTAAAATATCTAACCGCTTCAGATCCAATGTCTTCCTATCCCGTGTGGTAAATGCCTTGACCATCCTTCATTTCCCAAATTGTATTTTGATTTTTCCTATGGATAGCAAATCTATGGAAAAATTTTGTGTTCCGATCGCCTTTCCATAGCCAAATGGCCCTATGCAAGATACCAGATATATAAAATATGCAGAACAGAAACGAAAT
>CBVK0101018690.1:0-16622 GCA_900067695.1 Picea abies
TCATGTTGAATGTTATCCTTTAAATTTCCTATGAATACATCAATCAGGTGTTCATATGGAATATCCATTACCTTTATATTCAATCTTTGGAAGTTCTCAATGTGCTCTGCAACTGGACCCTTTTTCTTGAGATTTATCAATTAGCTAAAGAAGGTATTGCTCTTTGTATCCTCATAGTGTGCTATCATTTCTTTCATGAACATTGTCCAAGTGACGGGTGATTTGTGAGAACAAAGCCATCGATAACACACAAATTGATTGGGTTCTATATATAACGAAGGAATTTGTACCTTTTGTGTATGTGGCACACCATGTAGATCAAATAATTGCTCCATCTAAAGTATCCATGTGATTGGATCCTTGCCATAAAACTTCCTCATAATGATCTTAGGAAAGTGGTTGGTCTTCAACCCAAAGTTGGAGTTTCTCAATTCTTGATTCATATTCCTTTTGTCTTCATCATGAATTTCATGGGATACATTTTCACTTTTAGGTGTCCTCTCTATTAGAAAAAATTTCAATCCTTCCATTGTCTCCCTTTTTAAACCCTCCATCTTAGTATCCATTATTGCCTCCAAATTAGCTTTAGTTGAATCCATCATCCCTTATAGTTCATCTTTTGTTACTGTATTCTTTTGTAAATAATTTATGTCTCTGCACATTTATTCACCTTCATCAAGAGTCCAAGTAGGATTGTCTGGAGGCTTAATTGGTGTATAAGTTCCCTTTTTTGGTGGAATGTTGGCCAAGTATCACTTTTAAACTTTGATTTCGAGGTGGTTCTGCTAGACGATATTTCTTCTATTGTATCTCCAAAATTTCGGCCCTTCTGGGTCTGAAAATTTATTTTTCTAGCTCTCTAAGAGGTCTTCTCTGCAATTCCACAAGTCTTATCAAAATTGGATGTTCCAAGTGGAAGTTATGGTAACTTCCCCACACCTTGCTGAATTTTTTCCCTTCCAGGAGAGCATACTTGTAAAGCGTGCCAAGATCACAATATATGATATTTGATTATGAAACTTGTACCATAAATACTACAGAATTTCCACTATCCAATACAACTAGTCTCACTTAATTTGGATACTCACTGAAGAATATATCATTGTTTTACCTAGAAGACCTATTTGAGACTAGTTAATAAGACTAGTCAGATACCCTATCTTGCATAGGGTGTATCTAAAATAGTAGGATGAAAAAGAATATGAAATTTTTATCACATATACCTTGCTAACTTTTGTGAATAATCTCTATATATTAGGGTCTGAAATTTTACAGAAACATTTTTATAGAAAAAATTTTGAGATGACTAAATTCGGGATGATTCTAGAACCCTATCTTACATAGGATATATATCCTAAATTATAAGGCCCCAAGAGCTGAAATTTTAACCCCATGTACCTTGATCTATCTACTAAATATTCTCTAAGGATTTCCTTTTGAAACACTGTAGAAAATTTTTTATAGCGAAAATACCAAGGTGTCTCAAATGTAGCAGCGAAACCCCAAGACCTTGAGCTCTTATACCAAATGTTAGGAACCAAATACTAAGATAGCATATAAAAACCTCAAAATAAGTAATCAAGGCCTTGAAAAAGAGATAATTTCAGATAATAAGCCTCTTTGAGGGGGCTACCTCCTTATACACCATATAGATTTCCCAATACCAGATGATTCCAAAAGAAAAGGTCTCCTTGGTATATATATGAGACTAGGAGGTACAATTACAACTAATGGACCCAAGCCAACATAAATAAAATAACATTACTAATGTAATATGCCCTAATTAAGGGGTAATGTGCCACTATTTAGGGCTTAACATACTTACCATTTCCCTCATATAGAGGAGGTTTCACAATTGTTGGAAGACAATGTGATTGCCTAACAACAACCTTCAATTGCTTCCCAAGAGTCCTCCCATACCCAACCTCTGGTTGATGAAGTTGTCAATACGGTTCACTCTTCGGTTGACCCCACTCTTTCATCAGAGAGAGACTTGAATACCATTGATGTTTTCTCTGTCATTTTAGAGTGTTATGGACAAGGGGACATCCCGTCCATTTCAACAAAACCCCATCCAAGTACTGAAGTCATTTCCTTTGATTGGAATAATCTAGCAGAACCTCACCTTCCTTTGAGTATCCCTTTCTAGATCATTGTGCAAATTGTTGATAAGTACATATATCACACTATTGTAGATGAAGGGACCTATGTACCTATATCACACTATAGTAGAGCCTCACCTTCCTTCGGCTCACCTGAATAGTGCCCTAGTCACCATCGCACTATGTTTTGGTCTACCTCTCAATCGATTCAATGCTGTCAAGTCATTTTTCATGCCTCACAATGTTCAAGGGAATTTTCACTTAAAATCAACCACTCTTCAATATTACCAACTTTCGTCCTCATGTCAGTCCATGCTCATTTAATCCATTATCTTACATCACTTTCATGTGCCAGTTTCATGTCGATGATGGGGGGGAAATCTTGGCCCTCCTTTGACGAGTTTGTTCCTGTCAACTTCAACACATTATTGGGGAATTAGACTTAGAAACCAATTAGTAACTTGGAATGATTATTCACTTTCAATAGATCGAGATAAATACCCTGGGAACCCCTTAGGCACCTACTTTTCTTACGTGTCTTTCCCAGGTTTTGATGGAGATTATTTGAGTACTTAGCAAATTCAAGTATGGTCATCATGTTGGTGATCTGACTGATATATATCATGTCACATGGATCCACTTTGTATTGGTATATGGCTGTGTTTTGGTCATTTTGTAGCTCCACTATGTATTTTTTCATGGCTACGACCTGATCGAGTCATGGAGATATGGATCCACATTGTATTTTTGGTGGCCATGCCATTAGTCAGTAATTTCATGGATCCACAGTGTATTGGTCGACGAACATGCTTTGAGTCAGTTTATTCCAAGTATGGGTATGCCTACCTTGGGGTTGTTACATATATATTGTTTGATCATTGTTTGCATATTCCACCAGACTCTCTTATTCTAACACCTTTTTTCACACATGTTTGTAAAGTATTTCACCCATCAATTTTTTTTCTTACCTCATACTTTATGGGTAATTTGTTACACACCAAATTCCCACACTACTAAGTGTCACTCTTATGTATCAAATTCTACTAAGTGTCACACTTATGTATCACTTATGTATCGAATTCTACTAAGTGTTGTGTGAAATTTCTCCAAACCCAGTTCACTAAACCAATTGATTTTTTTGTTAACTGATTATGCCATGTTTTCTTCACAAATCAATAATAAAAAATAGAAAATAATAACCAGGAACTTAAGAGTAAAATATACCAATAATCACATCACATGTACACAAGTAATTTTTAGACAATTTGTCCATGGAAAACTTTGGAGGGAAAACCAATGCAACAGATTTGGATTTTATTATTATTGAGCAAGAAAATATAGAGTTATGTTGGCATAGGGGAAGACTCGAGGTTCATCTCTAACAGTGCACCAACAAGCCCTAACTACTGGCCCTTTCGACAACACCTGCGAAGCAAATGCAGTCTCACTCGAAGTAGCTATAGGGGGTTGCAGGACACAAGTGTCTATAACCAGAGGAAATGCAAAGTGGATTCACAACAACAACACACAACCACTTAGTTATCCTTTATCTTCCTTAAGCCTATTGCGCAAGTTATATTTTAGATCTAACACAATATCATAATAGAAGCATATCAAATGACAAAGAACACAACATCAATCACACATAACATAAGATATACATGGTTCACCCTCTGCCTAGGGCTACGTCCACATAACGGTGATTTATGATATATTAAGATGGAAGCATACAGTTCTTATCTGCACTCTTAGATAGCATATCTTCTCTTCTTCTCTCTCTTTCTCTCCCCTCCCTGTGCACCCAGATGCAGTGTTGATCTTCACACCCAACTGAAGATCTTACAATACTAGAAGGCTCTCGCACTCAACACTTCTCTCTCACACGATAATACTCACTCGATCACACAACAACAATGGATTCTCAACCAACTTAACACCAACCCATCCCAGGTCCTTTAGACCTTTATTTATACATTACAATAGCTCTCAGACACCCTTAGGTTAAAACCTAAGTGTCAAAACCCTAGTTGTCTAAAACCCTAGGTCAACTTGACCTGCGTTTTCAGGGCTTCACCAGCCTGTCCTTTCTTCCTTCACGCACGGTGCTTCAGATCATCTGTTGACATCTTCTTTTTCTTTCTGAGTTGTCCACGATCCCTCTTCCTTGTTGATCTGTCATTCTTGATCTCCTCGTCCAACGACTTGATTTCTCTTAATTCGCTTCGTCTTCTCTACTCTTTTGCTCACTTCGACCCCAAATTAGTCATCGTGTCTTCTGTGCAGTTCACATTTTTCCTTTTCTCCCTTAATATTTGCTTGCTTCCATAACCAAGGACCAACAGGCCCCCAACACTCACCTGTGACTCGTCTCGAGGAACTTCAGGTTTGAACTTTCTGTTCCATTTCAACTTCAGACGGTGTAGGGCAGCCTGTGCTTTCTGCTCCGTTTCTCCCTTCTATGTGCAGACCGTCTTTTCTGTGTCTGGTACCCAGTTTCAACTACACTTGGTACCTAGACCCTTTTCCTTTTGCTTTTACTGAAAGCTACGAGGAAGTTGGTTGTCATAATACAATTTCAACTGGATTCCATTCACCAAACCTTCCTTCCATTATCTAGTCAAAGTCTTCAACTGCACAACTCCTCCTTCTGTAACATAGACAATCTCATATGGCCCAAGCCAATGTGACTCGAACTTCCCTGGATGCCTCATGAACATACTGTCATATACCAATGCCAGATCTCCTTGCTTGAAAGATTTCTTCTTGATGTGTCTGTCATGGTAGGCCTTTTCTCTTTCTTTCTGAACCTGCTGGTAAAATCCTGCAATAAATCTGTCTTCCTCCAGTTCGACCAACTACGCAAGCCTCTCTTGCATAGTTCCAGTGTCATCCATATCTGTAGAGGCTGCAGTTCTCATACTAGGAACCAAATATTCCATGGGTACAACTACTTCTAGACCATAGACCAATTTAAAGGGGGTATACATGGTCAGTTTCTTGCAAGTGGTTTTATAGGCCCATAATACTGCTGGTACTCTCAAATCCCAATCATCCTTGTTCATGCTACATATCTTCATCGACACTGTCTCCAATATCTTATTGAATGCTTCAACTATCCCATTTGCTTGTGGATGATATGGTGTGCTCTTCTATTGGTGAACTTCAAATTCCTGAGTCAAGGCTTCAATAGTCCTATTAATAAAAAGTGTGCCTTGATCACTCATAAGGATCTTTGGGCATCCAAACCTGGTTATGATGTCATCAAATATGAAGTGCATAGCTGTAGTTGCACTGCAGTCCTTAACTGCTCTTGCTTCTGCCCATCTGTTCAAATACTCTATCGCAGTGATGATGTATCTTGCTCCTTTGTGCTTTCCTCGTGGGTTGATAGGTCCCATGAAGTTAATGGCCCATTTCTCAAATGCTTGTAAGGTCAGCTGCGGTGCTAAAGGCATCTCGTCTCTTCTTGATGGTTTCCCAACTCTTTGGCATACATCACAGGCCTTATAATATTCCTTAGCATATTTGCGTTGTTTCTTTCCCTGTGTAGTGTCCTCCTGCAATGCCTTCATGTGCTTCTGCGAGGATCAATGGTCTCTCTGCTTCCATAAGACGCCTCCTCAATATCTCATCAGATCCCATCTTGTATAGTTGTACAACTATAAGTGAAAAATCTATAGCGCGTACTACCAATTGTTTCTTTTGAGTGATTGTATAGTCACTAGGTGCCGGTCCTGTTGACATGAACTACACTATCTCTATGAAGTGATCATCAACCTTCCTGATTGCCAGCAACTGTGAATATGAAAGTGTATCCTCCAAACTAGTAGGCTCTTCTCCATGTTCTAACCTCAACAAGTGGTCAGGACCTTTGTTCATCATTCTTGGCTTAACCACGATCTCGAAATCATATTCCTGAAATAGAAGAAGCCATCTGCATATTCTCCCCCCGAGCACTGGCTTGTTGACTAAGTATTTAAGTGCAGAATGATCAATGAACATCTTAAAATGTCCTCCCAACAAGTAGTGGAGGAATTTCTGTGGCGTATACACCATGGCTAATCCTTCTCACTATGTGGTGGTGTAATTAATCTCAGTTGTTGATAGCTTCATGCTAGAAAAGGCTAACGGGTGATCAATGTCTCCAGCTCCCGGTTGTGCTAACACTGCTCCTAATGCGATAGAATATGCATCGACATGCATGTGAAATTCCTTACTCCAATCTGGGAAAACGAAAATGGGTGCAGTAACCATTTTCTGTTTCAATGTGTCGAAGCTCTGATGGCATTCTTCTGTCCAATGAAACTGACAATCTTTCTTTAGAAGCTTCTCCATGGGTGTTGTGATCTGTGTGTAGCCCTTAATGAACTTCATGTAGTATCCATTATATCCCAACGCAGTGCACAACTATTTGACTGAAGTAGGAGGGGTAAGATCGACTATAATGACAACCTTGGATGGATCTACCAACAATCCCTGCTTACACACAATATGGCCCGACAACACTTCGAAGGGTGAAAAGAAGATGCAATTTTTCAGGTTCAAGGAAATCTGACATTACCTGCACTTATCCAACATTATTCTTAAACATTCAATATGATTTTGCAAAATGTTGAAAATAGTCCAATCATCAAAGTATGCTTCCAAGAATTTATGTAAAAAATCCTTAAACGCTTCAACCACCACCCTGGAAAACATGGTTGGTGCATTATTCAATCCAAATGGCATCACTGTATACTGATAAGATCCTCATTCTGTTGCAAATGTGGTCTTATGGTGATCTTCCTTGGAAATCTAGATATGATGGTATCTTGAAAATCCATCTGTAAAAGAATATACCTCTTGTCCTCCTACATTCTCTAACACTTTGTCAGTGAATGGTGTAGGGAATGGGTCATGAAAATAGGCATCATTTAGCTTCCTAATATATACACAGATCTTGATTTATCTTGTCTTCTTATCTTGTACCACCATAGGGCTAATCCATTCTGATTCTTCAACAAGTTCTATGATTCTTGCTTCCAGCATTCTGTCAAGCTCAATCTTTACTTTCTCCTTATATTTAGGGTTCAATCTATAGGGTCTATGTTTGAATGGCCTTGCATCTGGTTTCAAAGGGATCCTCATCTCTCACATGGGTCCTTTAATGCCCTTCATATCAGTGATTTGTTTGGAAACAAGTCCTGATATTCATGCAGTAATTCTGTGATCTTGTTAATAGTGGCGACATTCCAATAATCTCCAACATTTGCAAGCTTTGGTGTTTGTTCCGTTCCAATGTTGACTTTTTTTATTTTGATTGGTTGTCCAACAAAAGGTAGTTCGACTCCTGGTCCTTCTACATCTCTCTGTCCTTTTGTTTCTACGATGTTCACATTCCTAGGATCATCGTCTTCAACAACATTGATATTGTAACAGCCTTGCAACTTTTGAAGAGGCGCAGTCCATTCATCCTCTTCTTGCTCTAAAGGGAGGATAGGTGCCTCCTCGAACACTTTCTATCTTACAACCTGTAATGCTTGATCTACTGTAGGATATTGGCTTTCAAACAAAAAGGTAGTTACAAAGTTTTGGGTCATACCTTCCCAATCTGTAGTGATGAGGCACAGTTCTTCTTGAAGATACCAGTTGATGGGAGTTGTGTCCAGTGTGTTAATGAATTTGTGTACCCACTATTCTTGAGGAATGTTGCTCCAAGCTTCCTCGCAATTTCTCATATGGTCCTTCGGACAACTTCGACCAGGTAATTTCACAGCCTTCTACTTGCTCTGAAAATCATGTTGTCATCAAAGTTTGACAATGTATCCAGTCTGTAATATTGTTTTTGTGTGTCCCCCACCATCTCGCAGGAGTTGATTTCAGGGCATCGTCCATTGCCAACAATCTTTTTGGTACTGGTACAATTTCTTCAAATTTCAACGAGAATGCTTCTAAGTGATTTAGACCATCAAAGGTGGGCAAGTTACTTACTGTTGTGCCGATCCAACAGACTTCCTTGGTTAATATGGCACATTGTAGATACTTCGTACATTTTGTTCTGCCAGTTCTCTAGTGCTTCTTCTAAATCCGATGAGCATGCGTTGTCACTTTGCCAGCTCAAATTCCCATCTGTTGTAGGATTAATATAGTCCTGTTGTTTGGCTGTCAATTTGTATATGTTTTCTAGTTCATATGCACAGTCTTATTCTCTGATTGGTTTTGTGTATCTCTGACCTTCATCGGGATCCAAAGTTGCAATGACCCTAAGGCCATCTCTTTCAAACGCCATTCTTCTTTTCTTTAAATCAACCACAATGGAATTATTGAAAGCCCAATCAATTCCTAACAATGCAGGCTAAGGACAACTATCATCAACTATCTCAATCACCTCAACGTCTGCAAAAGTCCTTACTCCATCGATGTCCACAGGGACAAGCTCTAGTCTTCCAAAGGGGCTTATAGCTTGCTGATTAGCCATCCTAAGCCTGATAGAGGAATATATCAACTTAGGTTTTCCCATCAGTGCCCAGGTCTGCTTCGTCATGACATTGACCTCCAACCCTAAGTCAAGGACAACATAGTCTATATCGTACTCTCCAATCTGAGCATTAAGGTGTAGTTATTTATTTTTCCTTCTCTTCTTGGATAGTTGATGTACTACTTTATTCAACAAAGGATCTACCCTTCCTATCTCATACCGTCTGATGAAATTTTGTAGTTCTTGTATGGATTTTTCATCTTTAATCAACTCAATAAACGTATACAAGAAGATGACAAGTTTACCCACCTCTTTTCCATCTTCGGGCGAAGTGGACTGATCAAATTCCAGAGGTATTCCATATTCTCTTACTTCTGGTCAAACATTTGATGAAGAAGCCTGATCTCTTCCAAATTCCTTTCTTTCTTCCTCAAATATCTATTTCTCTTTCCTTGGGTCAAACTCTTGTGTCTTCTCTGGAGATTTCATGACTCCTGATTCTTCTGTAGTCTTTCCTTGGATCACTATGTCTTCTCTTGTAATAGTGCCTCCTCATGTGATAACAACGACTGTGGGATTTGCTTTGTGAGTTTCTACTTTGATTAATTGTATTTGTTGATTTCCTCCTTGTTTCTCTTGAATCTTAGCCAGTAATGTTGGACATTCCTCGATAACATGCTCGAATGAGTTGTAGTAGCTACAAGTGGTACAAGGATTCTGACAGTCCCTTGCCAAGTGTCCTGGCTATGCGCAGTTATAATAGATGATCTGTCCTCAACCTCGATCCATACCTCCTCCTCTTCCTCTTCCTCGGAATCCACTTCGAGGGTTGAAGTTTCCTCTCACATGGGAATTATACTACAGAGTGCTTCCTTCTTGTTGTACTTCACCTTGAATTTTGTATATATTTGTCGAACTTTCATGCATGAGATCATAAGCCCTACAATCCCTATCATTGTTTCCTACCGACTTATAGAACGTGCAATACATATTTGTGGGTGTCTGAACATATTTTTGCAGATAGTAGCATTCACCAGGGCGATGTCGATTTCTACATACCTCACACCAGGGCAGGGTAACTTGCTTCAAAGGGATCGGATCTCCAGAGGCCAAGTATTCATGAAATAGGGGACAATGCTCTTTGTCATGGCCTTCTAATTTGCATCTGATACACCAAATGTCTTCTCTTTTATATTTTCCCTTGTCTCTCTTCATATCTTCAACCTGCAGTGATAAGCTAGTTAGATGACTCAAGATTTGACTCATACCTGAGCTGGATTCTCCCATAGGGGCTGATTCTAATTTCATGGCGATCTCTAGTGCCTCAGCCTGCAAAGTAATCTTTTGTTGCATCAGAGGAAATCTGATGTGTGGCAAGAGGGCAGCAATGAACCATTCCTTGTTATACTCATATGGGATCTGAAAACTCAAATGTCCTGTCAAGGTCTCAAATCTCTGATCAAACTCTCACACAGGTTTAGCTATTCTCTGCTTGATTTCTTTTAGTTCTGTAATGTACTTTGATTTAGGTTTCTTGAATTCGGTAGTTAGCACAGTCTTAATGGCGTTCAATGGTTTAGGTGCAACTGCTTGGATGAATTTCATGTACCAGCTCAGTGTGCGGTCTCGTAGGGTAGTACTAAACTGAGCTTGTTTGACAACTTCATCGGTGATATTCTTAATACTCCACACAGCTTCACATAGAAACCAGTGTTCATCAGGATCTTCAGATCCATCTCCTCTAAAGGTGAGTAACCTCATCTCATTTTCTATATATCTTCCTAGGTTTCCTGATTGAGTATGTGGTGGACTGTTAGTGACAGTGCTCTGAGCATTCTGATGACTTAGGTTACTCTGGTTACTTAACGTTGTTGAAGAAACATGAGGAATAATAGTACTTGCTTCAACAATCGGCACAATTCTTGAGGTTTCTGGCTCTTCTCGGTGAGTTTCCTCTATCCTAGTGGATTCTGAAAGCTCTTTGTCTGTCAGATCTACCTCTTCTACACTGTACAACCCTTCGTCTTTGTAGTTTTGATTAAACAGGTTCGCCAGGTGAACTTCTCTGAATACTTTCCCACTACGCGTATGTCCAGCCTCTGTGTCGCTGTCGTTGTCTGAATTTTTGAACATTAGCTCTTTCGATCTGACTGATTACTGTATCTTCAAGATGTTCTTCTCATGCAATAGGCGCATCTTGATCTTCAACTTCAGAAAATGTAAAAATTTTCCTGTAGTTCCCTTAAATAAATATCTATCTGCTTGGCTATACGATTCCACTATGTCAACAACAAACTCAGTTATATACCCTCCAATGGTGCTATCAAACCAGTGATCTATTGCTCTTGACACGACATTATCAACTGTCTTGACCTTCTTGATCAGAGTCGACGTCCAAACCATAGGTGGTCTGATTCTGACTTCGAACTGGGTATCTGCTAACCTAACTAGCCACTCATATAGCTCCTAATGGATTCCTCCAAAGAAACTTTTGTATATCAGTAAAGATATATCTTCCCAACCAATCCTCTGTACTAAGATTAGGGTTCTTGTTTTGGGCTTCAGCGAATTCCTTTTCTTGATATTCTATCCACTTCTGAATCTATGTCTTCGATGGAAACCACCTTGACATTCCCTTAAGAAGATTCTTGTCCCGGTAACAGAACCATTTGTTGGCACAGGGGCAGACCTGGGGTTCAGCTCTAACAGTGCACCAACAAGCCCTAAATACTAGCCCTTTCGGCAACACCTGTGAAGCAGATGCAGTCTCACCCAAAGTAGCTATAGGGGGTTGCAGGACACATGTGTCTACAACTAGAGGAAATGCAGAGTGGATTCACAGCAACAACACACAACCACTTAGTTATCCTTTATCTTCATTAATCCTACTGCGCAAGTTATATTTCAGATCTAACACAAAATCACAATAGAAACATATCAAATGATAAGGAACACATAATCAATCACACATAACACAAGATATATGTGGTTCACCCTCTCCCTAGGGATACGTCCACATAACTGTGCTTTATGATATATTAAGATGGAAGCATACAGTTCTTATCTGTGCTCTTAGCTAGCAGATCTTCTCTTCTTCTCTCTCTTTCTCTCCCCTCCCTGCGCACCCAGCTACAGGGTTGATCTTTGCACCCAGCTGGAGATCTTACAATACCAGAAGGCTCTCACACTCAACACTTCTCTCTCACACGATAATACTCACTTGATCACACAACAACAATGGATTCTCAACCAACTTAACACCAACCCATCCTAGGTCCTTTAGACCTTTATTTATACATTACAATAGCTCTCAGACACCCTTAGGTTGAAACATAAGTGTCAAAACCCTAGATACCAAAACCCTAGGTGTCTAAAACCCTAGGTCAACTTGACCCGCGGTTTTAGGGCTTCACCAGCCTGTCTTTTCTTTCTTCACACACGGTGCTTCAAAGCATTTGTGGACATCTTATTTCTCTTGCTGAGTTTTCCTTGATCCCTCTTCCTTGCTGATCTGTCATCCTCAATATCCTCATCCAACGACTTGCTTTCTCTTACTTCACTCTGTCTTTTCTTCTCTTTTGATTAATTCGACCCAGTATCAGTCACTGTGTCTTCTGCGCAGTTCACATTTTTCCTTTTCTCCCTTAATATTTTCTTGCTTCCATAACCAAGGGCCAACAATTTCTCTTATAATAAACTTGGCCTAGCCAAATTACAAACCTCCTCAACAAATGTACAACCCCTTTCTGTAAATCCTCCTGATCCAAATTGTGCCAGAAGGCACCCTTGCGTGAGCTTTTGTGTAACTGTATGGTTGCCTTTGTGGGTTATGTGTCACCTAGTATGACAGATCTCAAATCTGTAGGAAAATACCTCTACAATGATGAATATGTGTGTCAATATTAGTGTAGAAGCCTCCTTTGTCTCCCTATAATCTCTCTCTCCAAACCATCAAGGAGAGTCTTCAGAAAATCTCCCCTCTCTTGTGCATAATGCACCCCTCACCAAGTCGATCTCCTTTTTACTCAAGGATGGAGGGACAAGATTGATCCTCGCACACCTTATGAGATAAATGGTCAATATCAAAATACCACAACTTAAATTATTTCTCACTTTACTTTATAAAAAGTAGTCATTAAGTCAACATTAAAATATAACCCATTTAATATACTTTTTCTTAAGTACAAATTTAAGAAAAAGATTAACCCATCAACTTGGATAACTTTCAATGTCCTCCTCCATGCTAGGACACCATGCATGGTGAAGACCTTCCTTTATATCCAATATCAACACTCCCTCTTAGTGAGGAAGGGATTCTACCTCAACCCCATATGATCTATGAACTTCTCAAACTTTTTTCTTCTCATTGCCTTGGTAAAAATATATGCCATCTACTCATCAATATGTATGTATTCAATCCTCACGAATCCTCTCTGTACACAATCCTGGATGAAGTGATACTTTATTTCAATGTTCTTTATACGATCGTGAAACACCGGATTCTCATAGAGCTTGATGAAACTTTGATTTTCACAATGAATCACAGTAGCTTCTAGCTCCTACCTAAACAATCCCAAGAGTAGCTTCCTCAACCACACTGCCTCACATGATTCCAAGCTAGCAACCATGTACTTTTCCTCAACAGATATTAATGCCATTGATTTTATCTTGCTACTGAACCAGAAAATGATGCCCAATCCAATGTTGAAACAACAACCTGAAGTACTCTTTTTTTCCTCTGCACATCCTACCCAATCAACATCTGTAAATCTTGCCAATCTCACTCCACCACTATGCTCATATAACGACTTGTACTCCACTGTACCAATGAGGTAGAAAAGAACATTCTTTGCAACTATCCAATGTACTCTCCAAGGTTCCACCATAAACTGACTCAAAGAGTTTACTGCAAAGCTGATATCTGGCTGAGTGTTGACTAGATACATGAGAGATATAATTAACTACCAATAGATAGTGGGGTCTACTATCTTTGAATCTAATCCATCAATATTCCTCGAGTTTGTGAATAGAGGCATGGACATGGGCCTACAATATTTCATCTTGAACCTATGCAAGATCTCCATTGTATACTTCCCATGTCCCAATAAGAAGTGCCCATCCTATTGCTAGACCTCTAGACCAAGGAAATAATGCATCAACCTAAGGTCTTTCATCTCAAACTCAGCTGCAAGATTGGCCTTGTATTATACTATTAGTTGCTCATCCGCTGTCAGAAATAGGTCATCTACATATAATACTAGTATGAGAGGCACCTCCCATGCAAGAAAATACAAATTCATATCATCCTTGCTCCGCTGAAAACCCATCTCCCTCAAATAGTTGCATGTCCTCGAGTACCATGCCCGAGGTTCCTTCTTGATCCCATACAAGGCTCTCCTCAATCTACACACATGTGTCTCTCTATTGCATACCTCAAATCCCTCTAGCTTCTCAACATATACCTCTTCCTCAAAAGCTATGTTAAGGAAAGCGGTCTTCACATCCATCTGGTGAACACACTATCCCTTCTCTACTGCCAATGATATGACTACTGATATCAAGGAATACCTGGCTACTAGGGTGAAAGTATCCTCATAGTCAACTCCCTCTCACTGTGAAAACCCCTTGGACATGAAGCATGCTTTGTACTTGTCCACACTTCCATCTGCTACATGCTTGACCTTTTAGATCCACTTGGATCCAACCACCTTCTTTCCTTCTGGCCTGGGCACCACCTCCCATACATCATTTTTCATAATGGAAGCATATTCCTCCATAATGGCCTCCTTCCACACTCCATGTTGTGAAAATTGTTCATATGTGGAAGGATTTGCATCAATAAGTTGTGTCATCAATGCCATGTACCCAAGTCTCTCTGGTGGTTTACTTCATCTAAAGTCTCTCTCTAGAAGCCTTGCCAACCTAGAATCACTGACTATGGATTTATACCACTTAGTTCATGGCCTAATACCCTATTCTTTTGGAACTGCATCATGTTTCTCCTCCTCCTCATCATCTAACTCCCGATGATCATGTCCAACAGTATCTCTCTAAACACTTGTACCTAATCCTATACCATGTGTCTATTGTTGTGATCATGTACTATGACCCTATGCATCCTCTTTCTTGACCCCTAAGTCTTATCCCTGCTGGTCCTCTAAATGTGTTGGAAAATATCTCTACCTCCTCAATGTGCACTCCTCCTCAAAATGTACATCCCTACACACAATGATTTTTCTGCGTGTTGGCACAAAGATCTTGTAGGCCTTGGAATTAGCCTCACTATAACTAACCAAAATCCCCTTATCTGTTGTGGGGTCCAGCTTTGTCCTCTTCTTTGAAGGGATGTGAAAGTAACATATGTTTCCCCAGATGCGAAAGTGAATCACATACATCCTGGTACCTGTGAATACCTCCTCAAGTGTCAATATTTCCAGAACTATGTGGGGAATCTTGTTTTGAATATAAACAACAATGTGACTAGCCTCTTCCCATAAAAATAGAGGAAAACTTTGATCATGTATCATCATCCATGTTGCTCCGACTATGGTCCTGTTCTTTCGCTCAACGACTCCATTTTTTTGAGGATTGTAAGGAACGATGAGTTCCTTCTTGATCCCCGCTATTGCGCAATAATACAAAAACTCCTTGAAGGTGTACTTGCCCTTGTTGTTAGATCTCAAGACCTGAATCTTCCTGCTAGTCTGGTTCTCAACCAGAGCTATGAACTACTGAAATTTGTCAAAGACTTCATCCTTAGTCTTCAAGAAGTATATCCAGTTCTTCCTGAATTAGTCCTCAATGAATAGAACAAATTATTTGAATCCACTCACTAACTACTTTCTCATTGGACCACATATGTCAGAATGTATCAAGTCCAGTACTCCCTTGGACTTGTGCTTTCCTGGTGGAAATAATATCTGGGTATACTTTCCCATTTCACAACCCTTGCAAGGGTCATGCTTCTCTGCTGTTAACCAATTAAATCCAATGACTACCTATCTCAAGTGCCCCATCGCACCAAAGTGTAAGTGTGTCATCCTCTTGTGCCACAACTCACCCATATATGTGGTTGTATTGACCAATGCTCTCCCTAGATGAAATGGAATCTTCTACACCTTCTCTTCTCGAACCCCAATCATCTTGTTCATATTCTCACTTGACCCTGTTGGCTTGATGAACACCCTTCCCTTACGAAAGTTGAGATCGGAAGAGCGGTCTTGACCCTGTTGGCTTGATGAACACCCTTCCCTTACGAAAGTTGACCTTGTACCCTTTATCCTCTAGAGTAGAGACTGATATGAGGTTCTTAGTCAACCCTAGAACATATAGTACGTTTGTAAACCAGAGTGTTTTAGACGAATCCCTATGAAATGATACTATACCAACCCCTTTTTCCTTGTAGCGCTTGTCATCTATGAGCTATATAACCATATTCACACCTCCCTCATGTAGCCTAGTGAAAAAATACTTGTGCCCCATCATATGACAAGATGCTCCATTGTCCACAAACCACATGTCTGAGACTGATGCGCTAGACATACAAGCTATCATGTCTGAGACTGATGCGCTAGACATACAAGCTATGAAGCAAAAATCCTTCTTGAAGCTTTTGGAAAACTCTTCCACTATTGTAGAGGCTGCCATATGCAATTGGTTCTTCTTCCCACTTTTCTTCTTCTTTACCTTTCCTTTTCTTGCAATATCCAAGCCTTCTTCATCCATGATCTATGGTGAAGATGATGATCCTGACTGAACAAGTCTTATCTCTTCCTACACAAAATCATCCCATAGGTGTTTCCATTCAGGTAACTTCTCCCGAGCTACCACTCCATGGACAAATACATCCCATAAATTCAAAAAACCATCCAATGAAATACGCACTAAATCAGATTCCTTGGTATTTTCGCCAATTGTGGAAACTTCATCTCTTATATAAGTTATTATGATAAGATAAGGAATCATACTCTCACCTTTGGCCATCTTAGCCCCACACAACTTCTTATGCAAATACATCACCTTGTTTTCATTTTTGTTTTGGTATAGGTCACTCAGGGCCTTCC
>CBVK0101018693.1:0-13171 GCA_900067695.1 Picea abies
TAGTAGTTGTACCCCTTCCAATCCTATCCACTCTACGTTCATCTTCGTTGTGTCAATATCCACGACCAACTCCTCTGCCTTTTCCTGCAAGGGCTCCAATTGAGCATGTTGCGTAATCTTATGTGCCTGTATCGTTTTCTCCTCTGCCTGTAGTGTCTTTATTTCAACAACGGTATTGATTTTCTCGAGAAATGACAACGTCTTATGTCGTTGTTTTAGCTCTACCATTACTTCATGCACTCTGTCTTCCTTCTCTTGTAGCTCTTGCAAGCTCACATATTCTAACAGTTGTGTCCACATCTGGGCACTGTTTTCCAATAGTTATGTGATGCATTGTGTTGCGCGCACGATGTTTTCTATAGAGGCTATCACATCTTGTTCGCACTATGAAATGACCTTAGGAGGACTGGTAGGTACTGTGCACTCCTCCAGTTCCTTGATTTGGTCCTTGTACTGCTCTAAGGTTTGCACGATTTTTCTCATCTTCTCCTAGGAAGATGTTTCCTCCGACTTTGTGCTAGCTGGGATGGTATGAAATACAACACTAATGCATTGCTCCTTCTCCTCAACCTTTTTTGGTGATGCCCTTCTTTCTTTCCCTTCTTGGTTGATTTCCTCCTGCAATGCGTTGTTTTCTCCCTGTGTTGTTTGTAAGTTTGTCGCGTCAGTCCTAGCTCGAGACTGAATTTCTTGCACGACACTAATCTGTAGTTTGTAAAGCGCCTTTGTCACAATCTTGGGAAACGCCAAGTATAATGTCTGCATTTCCTTGAGGGGCCTCTGCGATGCCTCCTCATATATATACAACATCTCTAGTGTTATTATTAATTTTTTTCTCCCCTGCGCTCTAAGCTGGACTCTTTCTCTGACATGCCTTCCTTCCATGGTTTGGGATGCTCGATATTTCTGTTACTGCTATGCTTTGATCCTTAACTACTCCAATGCAGTTTTTACCTCATGTAATTGCTCAAAAATTGAATCCCGGTGCTTCTTTTCATTCTCCCACACCTTTGACAATCTATCCTCAAATTTTATCGCTACTAACTCCACATCATATGTGGTTAGTGATGTATGAGAAGGTGGTTTGTGGGCCTTTGTCTTCTTTATGGAGCCACTGGTTTGCTCCCCTATCCTCTCTCCTTGGGCCTCAAATGGCTTAGATTTTGTTGGCATCTGAGTATCTATGTTGATTTCATGCCCCATTTCTTCTTCTATAGGAATCTCCTATGTCCCTATCCCTACTTCTTCAGTGTGCACTTATTCCACCGTGTTTGTTAGTGCCTGCTCCGTGTGCAGTGGATCCTGCATGGAATCGCCATGCGGTATTGTTTGTGTCCTTGGTTTTTTCTTGGGTGGGTTGCTTCCCCCCATTGGGCCTTGCGTGGCCTTCTTCTTCTTGTTCACCCCATTTTTGCCTGTCTTCTGCGCGAGAAATGTTCTACCCGACATCTGAGTTTTTGTTCTTGGTATTGCGTTTGGGATCACATAAACTTTCCATTACTCATGCCACTCCTGGACCTCCATCTATATGTTATGTGTTGTCATGCAGTAACTCAATTGTAGCCACTCTTTGGCTGTGTCCCTCTTTTCCTGCAACCATATGATATGGCATGTTTCCCTGAAGTTGGTAATTTGTCCAAATTCCTGGTTAGTCTCTGGTGAAATCCGCCATGTATTTGCTATCAGTTCCTATATTTCTGTTAGGTAGCGTGCAAACATATTCATGTTTTCCTTCTTCCTCTTTTGGTGTGCAATGCCGCTTAGTGAAATGTAGCACGTTGTGCCACACTGTCTCATTCTATCACAGTATTTTCTATAGACAAGATCCTTCCATCCTATGAGGACAATGAGGATGAGTAACCACGAGTAGTGGAACTCAGAGCCCCAGTCCTGTGTATGCTTACAATCCTCCAAAAATGAATTTAATAAGTATGGGGCCCAACTCATTGAACTCCCCTTTGTGCACTGTGTGGTAGCCGCTACTACCCCGAATGACACTTCTTCTTTACGTCACTCATGCATTAGCTTGCATCCTAAGAGTCGGGTTGTGAATCTTATTGCAGGATTGTTGATGTCATTGATACTGATTCCCCTGTTGCCTCTCTCCATGCCATAATTGGCCTTGATTTCGTTAGAGATGGCCTTGGCCTTGGTTTTGTCCTCCAAGTATTGTTCTGGATTCTCCCCATCCATGGGTATCTTGATAATTGTTGCTATCAGATCGACATTGATAGGCATGGGCCTATCCATCCACATAATCTCTCCATGTACTCGCGCTAGGAGTTTATTTACACAACCGTTGATATGTTTATCGTAGCCAAAATGCAGTATATCTAACAAGTTCCTTATCCCTGTGTTTTAGAGCCTGAGGATCCACTGCGCAGGCTCCAACAGTGGGACGCTTGATGGACCCTCTCCCCGACTCTCCATGTAGTTCTACTGCGACAAGTCTGGGAACTTAATGGTGTATGCCAAGTCATGGTCAGAATACTTCATCGTATTCACCCCTCTGACCATTTCATCATCTGTTTTCACCCCTTCTGGAATCTTGGGCATGATGATTGTGACTTCTTCCTGCGACCATGATACTCCTTGCGTGCTACTCTCAACGCGAGCTTTCTTCCTTCCCTATGGGGATGAGCCCCCCACCTATGGTACACCCTCATGTGTTGTTCCTTTCTCTTTGTCCGGTTCTCGGCCCTATGGCACTGAACCCACGGCGTTTCTTCTTGTTGTTTCCCTTTCCCTCTCGACGTGTCAGATTCTGTCCTTTCTTCGTCGTCCTCCGGTTTCCCAACCTCCTGCTCTGGGTTGTGTTCCTCCTCCACCTGCATGGTGTTTGGTTCATATTCGGATGTGTGTATTTTATCCACATCCACTACGACTGATACTTCTTTTATGCTCACTTGCGCTGCCCAAGCGTTGGTTCTTGTATTTCTACTAACTGTGTCTGACGCTCCAACTCTTGGTGGCGACATGCTAATGAAATATCGACTGTAAACTTGTAAATCTCCACCTTCTATCACAAATGCACACTCGCTTTCTCTTCAAATCGACTCTTCATTCTTCTCCTTAGAAAACAACACAATGACTTCATTCCCCCCCCATTTTAGGACTTTATAGCAGGACGAAAAAGTGACAACTGTTTCACACCGACAATTGTCACTTTTTCACTTTTTGTTGTGCTTCATGCCCACTGTGCCTTTCTACCTGTTAACTATTCTCTGACACACAGTGTTTTCAATCATTGGTTTTTTCTGCAGCACACTATTAATTCTATCAGTTCTGTTATATCAAAACCTTCCATATCCGCCGATCTATTTGTATTTTTATCCCATTTCTACTTTTTATGGATTTTCTTCTTTTTCTCATTTTCTCTATCTTAAATTCTACTATAATACATTATGCACATATTTTCTTACTACAATGTAACCTTTTAAGTACTAGGAGGTAGACTGTCCCTGTACAGTTTCAATCGACTCCCATTGATCATTCCTTTCAATTCCATTCCTCCCAAGTCTTTTAATTGTACCGATCCCCGATCAATGACAGTCTTCACTTCGTATGGCCCCAACCAATGCATTTTGAATTTTCCTGGATGCTAAAAAAATATACTGTCATAAAGCAATACTAGGTCTCCTTCCTTGAAACTCTTTCTTTTGATATGTCTATCATGCCAGGATTTATCTCTTTCTTTCTGTACTTCCTGGTGAAATCCTGTCAGGATCCTGTCCTCTTCCATTTCCATGAGATGACTTAGCCTTTCTTTTACTGCACCTCGTTATGTCATGTATGTAATTGCTGCGACGTGCAGGCTAGGTACCATAAATTCTAATGGCACCACTTCTTCATGTCCATACACCAACCTGAATGGTGTCTATCCTGTAATTTGTTTTTATGTAGTCTTATATGCCCACAATACTGTTGGTATCTTCAAATCCCAATCATCCCTGTTGACATTGCATATCTTTGTTAGAGAATTCTCCAAGATTTTATTGAAGGCTTCTACTATTCCATTTGTTTGAGGATGGTATGGTGTAGTCTTCTGATGACAGACTTCAAAATCCTTGGTCATAGCCTTGATAGTACTGTTGATAAAGTGAGTGCCTTGGTCACTCATCAATATTCTTGGACAACCAAATCTAGTGATCACTTGTTCAAACAAGAAGTGTGCTGCTATCTCTGCTCTACAATATTTTACTGGCACCGCTTTGATCCATCTTGCTAGGTACTCTATCACAATAATGATATACCTTGCTCCTGACCTCTTTGATGGTGGGTTAATTGGTCCCACAAAGTCTATTTCCCATTTTTCGAATACTTGCAAGGTTACTTGTGGTCTTAGGGGCATCTCATCCCTTATGTTAGGTTTACTAACCCTCTGAAAGACATCACATCTATGGAAATAGTCTTTAGAATCTCTGTGAATTGTTGGCCACCATAGGCTTGCGTGCAATATCTTCTATGTGGTATCTTTTCCTGCATAATGTCCTCCAACTATTCCTTCATGAGCTTCTGCCAAAATCCTAGGAATTTTGTGTTTTAGTATGGATCTTCTGAAAATGTTGTCGATGCCCATCTTGTATAAGTGTCATGCAATCAATTGATAGTCTGCGGCTCTGACTACCAGAATTTTATTCTGCGTAGTGTTAAACTCTTGTGGCGTAGTCCTTATACTCAAGTATTCAATGATGTCAACAAAATATTCATCAGCTACTTGGACTGAAAATAACTGTGCATCAAGGAAGTTATCCTCTAAATTTGTAGATTCCTCTCCACCGGTGATCCTTGATAGGCGATTAGGTCCTACATTCAGCTTCCCTGGTTTGACTATCACTTCAAAATCAAATTCCTGAAACAAAAATATCCATCTATAGATCCTCCCCTCCAACACTGGCTTGTTGACTAGGTATTTGAGGGTTGAATGATCTATAAACATCTTAAAGTCTTTGCCCATTAAGTAATGTCTGAACTTTTGAAGTGCATAGACCATAGCTAGGCCTTCTGTTTCTGTAGTATTGTAGTTCTACTATGATTCTGATAGTTTTCTACTTGCAAATGCTATAAGATGGTCCAAGTCCCCTACTCCTGGCTGCACACGAATAACTCCAAGTGATATGGTTGATGCATCTACATGCACATGAAATGTATTTTCCCAATGTGGGAAGACTAAGATGGGTGCTATGACTATTTTATCTTTCAGGGTGTCCAACCCTTGCTGACAATCCTCATTCCACTGGAATATGATATCTTTCTTGAGAAGTTTCTCCATCGACGCAGTGATCTGTGCATACCCTTTTATGAATTTTCTGTAATAACCTATATGTCCCAATGTGTCTCTCAACTATCGCACTGATTTGGGTGGTGGAAAATTCACAATTACTGCAATTTGTGCATGATCCACTAGTAGACCCTCTTTGCATACTATATGACCCAATAAAATTCCAAAAGGTGTTTCAAATATGCATTTCTTAATGCTCAGGGATATCTATCTTTTCCTGCATCTTTCCAACATTATCCTTAACACCTCTACATGATCTTTCAACAGACTGTAGACTGTCCAATCATCCAGGTACACTTCTAAAATATGATGGATGAATTCTTTAAATGCAACTATGACTACTCTTGAGAATATTTTTGGTGCATTATTCATTCCAAAAGGCATAGCTGTGTATTGATAGAATCCTCATTCTGTAGCAAAGGTAGTCTTGTACCTGTCTTTTGGAGCTATTTTGATTTGGTGGTATCCTGAGAATCCATCCATGAATGAATATGCTTCCTGACCTCCCACATTCTCTAGGACTTTATCAGTAAAAGGGGTAGGAAAAGGGTCATGTAGGAAAGAATCATTCATCTTTCTCAGGTTTACACATATCCTTATTCCTCCTTTCTCATTCTCCTGAACTACCATAGGGCTTATCCATTCTAATTCTTCTACTAGTTATATGATCCCTTCTTCCATCATTTTGTCAATTTATGCTCTTACTTTCTGCTTGTATACTAGGTTTAGTCTGTAGGGTCTCTGTATGACTGGTCTTTCCTCAGGTTTGAGAGGTATATTCATCTCCCCTAGCTCTCCATCTATACCTTTCATTTCGGTGAAGGTCATTGGGACCAAGTCACTATATTCACGTAGTAACATTTTTATCCTCTCCACTGTTTGTTCGTCCCAATAGTCTCCAATGTTGGCCATCTTTGAATTATCAGTTGCCCCAATGTTGACTTTCTTAACCTTGATTGGTGCAACAAAAAATTCTGATTCCAGAGATGGACCTTCCACCTCTCTTTCACCTTCAACTTATGTAATTTGAATATTGCACAGGTCATCTTCATCTGGTGCTTGTTCTTGCACATGGTAGCATGACAATAGTTCTTTGATTGTCTGTCTGTTATTTTGTTGATACTCTGTCATGAGTTCAACCTCTGGTTTATCAACAAATATTACCCCTCTTATCTGTTTGAGTGCTAAATCCATGTTGGGGTTCTCATGTTCAAATGAGAAAGTGACTATAAAATTATGTTGTAATGTTGTCCATTCTCTAGTGCCTCTGCACAGTTCCTGGTCTACATACCAGTTTGCTAGAATTACTTCCAATGTGTGGATGAAGTGATGAGGCCATTCCTCTGGCGGTATCATACTCCATAGTGTTCTGCACTTATCCAAATATTCTATTGGTGTCCCATGTCCATCATATCTTTGCATATTAGTTCTCCCTTGCTCTGCACCGAATCTGATGTGCAATGGTCGTTTACATTGGTACCAGTCTTTAACTGTTTCTTTGTGTGTACCCCACCATCTTGCATGTGTTTCCTTGAGTGTAATGTCTAGGGATAATAACCTATGATTCTCTAACACTTCATCTTCATATCTTGTTAGGAATTCTTCTAAGCCATTCACCCCATGAAAACTGGGAGGTCCTCGTATCTTTGTACCTACCCATCTCACTGCACAGTCTATTCGTGCACACCTTCGTGTAGAGACTTCATGTAATCTTTGTTGCCAATTCTCCAAGCCTATATCCGAGTCAGAAGCACATGATGTGATACTCCTCCAGCTGAGTACTCCATCTGCAGTTGGGTTGACATAATATTATTCACGTGCTGTGGTTTTGTATAACTAGTTGATTTCCTCTAGGTCTAGGAAAGTGGGTTCTACAAACCTTTCTCCTTCTGATGGATCTAATGGCACAATCACTCTATATTCTCTTGATTCAAATGCCATTTTCCTTTTCTTCAAGTTGATTATGGCCTGGTTATCAAATGCCCAATCAAGCCCAAGCAATGTTGGATAAGGTAGTGTACCATCTACTATCTCTATCACTTCAAAATATACATTAGTGCGCACTCCACCCAAATCTACTATCACAACCTTAAGCCTTAGAATTGGTAGAACTATGTGTTTATTTGCTAGCTTCAATTGGACTAATGAATAGCCTAGTGTAGGCTCTCCCATGCATTGCCATATCTTCTTGGGTAACACATTTACCTTGGAGCCTAAATCCAATATGATGTTCCCCATGTTAAAATCTCCAATGTTGGCATGCAGTATGAATTCCTTGCTTGTCTTCCTTCTTGTATGGAGGTGATTGATTGTTTTTTGCTCTAACTTCCCCTCTACTTCTATGTTACATCTTTCTAACATATTTTGAAAAACTTTAACAGATGATTGGTCATTCAACAGATTAACATGGGATTGAAGAAAAGTATTTATGGTCCTTACTTGTTCTACAACTTGTGTTTCAGTGGTGTGGTCCACTGATAAGGGCATCTCGTACATTGGTAAATTCTGACTATGATACGTGGTTGATGTAGATGCAACAACTTCCTTGAGTAACTCTTGTTTTGCTTCCTTGGATATTTATTTTTCTTTCCCCGCATCGAATTGTTTCTGTGGTTCATCATTCTTCTTCACCCATTGGTGTTGTGTTGGATTTTGTTGTACTGTGTCAGCTCTTGTCTTAGCTCCTTCGTGTGTAACTATCTTGATTTTTCTTCCATCGACCCTCGCCTCTACAGAAATCCACAGAACATTCTAATAATTCTGATTATGTTTTTCTTGAATTTTTCCCAAAAGTGTTGGGCATTCCTCTGTATCATGGTTTGTCGCAAGACAATACATGCAAGTCGCAGGTGGAAGTGGACATTCCCTTGCACAGTGTCCTGGCTGCTGGCAGTTGTGGCACACTATTAGACCTTCGTGTAATGATCCCACGAAAAAAAATTCTGCTTGGAATCACTGACTAACCACTGATCTTTTTATTAAGTGTTGTGTATGCAGGTTGGCCTTGACATTTCGGCCTTAGGGTTTATTCAGTTGTTTTAGCCATGAATTATACAAGAATTGTTGCAAACATATGAAGATCATCATCAAGACAAGATAGGAACATAAAAAATAAATGAACTTTATCATAGGAAATCAAGCACCTGATACAATGAGTGAAGCAGATCTAGAATAGCTTTTGATGGCTTCTATGACAATTATAGAGCTTCCTACAAAATTCTCCCGAAGATACAAAATCAAGCCTCCCAAGGTTGCAATAGAAGATGAACGCTCAATCTGCAAACTAGGGTTTAAGCCTAACCCTCAAGCAATTGGTACGACCCTACTGACTACTGGTACGCCCTGTTGAATTCAATGGATGCCAAGGGTTCAGCCCTACTGAAGCTAAAGACCCCCAAATGTTGTCAAACTCCTTCCAAAGATAGATCAAGGCAATAGAAGCCTTCTCCTAAAGTATGGAGCTCAAATGCTAAAGCTTCTTCCTCAAACTGCAGAAACCCTAGATTGGCATGACCCTCCTGAAACCCTAAATATGGCCAATAGTACAGCCTAGCTGAATAAGGGCTCTAAATCCCCTGAAACTCCCTAGAATGATAGATTAGGTGGTCAGAAGCACCTGGGAGAAGTCTCAAGGTTAGATATAACTTTTATCCTCCTAGATCTAAGAAATACTAAATCACAAGACATCCTCTCCTTCTTGAAGTCGTCCAACCTCCAACCGAGTGATAGGTACGTGATACATCTTCAAGGAAACCCTCAAATTGATGAGCAAGGACTTGCAAGCAAAACCCTAATAAATTCAACTTGTCCTCTGTACCAAGACAATATGCTATCTTGACAGAAGGTTGGGTTAGAGAATAAATTCTATGATATCAAATTTAATCCATCTAATACCTTGAATTTTATTTTGACCAAAGGTTAGTATTATGGTCATAGCTTCAACATGCAACCTACATCAAAATAATGTCATAACGAATAGATGCATACTAGAATAATCAAACCTGGGTTGCATCATTCCTCTGAATGTGTTGGATCTTGAGATCCTTCTGGATCTATGGCAAGAGATCCCTTCTCCTGCAAATACCCTTTAAAGATTAGCAATTTAAACATACGTGAGTACATACCTCTGATAACATTTGTAGGTAGTGGCACCATTTGGTAGCAACAATAATAAGTACCAACACCTTTTAAAAACTTAAAGGGTGACTGCAACTGGTATTGAAACTGCAACTGTTAATGCAACTTAGGGTTTTATGAGGAAACCCTAATTTTTCAAACAACACATTTTGAAATTCTAATCCAGGGGCTAGATGCGCTGAGCTAAGGCGAGTAAGCTGGTACAGTTAGATTTCTGAAAATCCAAATTTTCCCCCCTCAAACTTGACCTACGGATTTCTGGACTGGTGCTTCTGGTTTTTTGGTACTTCAAGTTTTATGGTACTTCTGGTTTTTTGGTGCTTCTGGTTTTCTAGTACTTCTGGTACCGGTGAAAAATAGGGTTTCACTTTTCGGGAGTTCTATCCACTGAAAAGGTGCGCTGAAGATGCCAAAATCTTCACTAGGGTAGGGCGCACTTTTCTAGATGGGTTTTAGGCAAAAATTCATCTCCAACAAAAAGCCCTAATTTTCTTGTATGACAACAGTGACATTTTTCTTCTTCTTGTGAAAGATTCTCTCTTCAGCTTAGCTCTGATACCATGTTAAAGTTTAAGCTATTATTAAGTTTCTTTTCAATTTACTAGATAACCATAGCATAGATAAGATCACTAAGACAAACACAATCACAAGAGACACATCATTTATCCTGGGAACCCCTCATGGGGGATAGGTATCTGACGTTCTCTCCCACATCAAGTCCATTGTCCTACAATATTTGTCATCATGACCCAATGATTTTCAAAAGTTACAATATGAACTCTTGGGTACTGTATGATACTTCTTCATCATTGGAAAATGATATGGATAATGTCCATGTGTTTTACAAATCTCGCACCATGGTTGTCCTGTTGGCAAAGGGTTTGGTATCCCTGTTTCCATGTACTGCGTGAAAGTTGGGCACTCATTCTTGTGATGTCCTTCAGTCTTGCATGTGGTACACCAAACAAATTATTTCATCATTTCTTCTTGCACCCTATAGGTATCTGACGTTCTCTCCCACATCAAGTCCATTGTCCTACAATATTTTAGGTATCTGACGTTCTCTCCCACATCAAGTCCATTGTCCTACAATATTTATCATCATGACCCAATGATTTGAAAAAATTGAAATATGAACTCTTGGGTACTATCTGATACTTCTTCATAATTGGACAATGATATGGATCATGTCCATTTGTTTTACAAATCTCACACCATGGTTCTTCTGTTGGCAAAGGGTTTGGTATCCCTGTTGCTATGTACTACGTGAAATTTGGGCACTCATTCTTGTGATGTCCTTCTATCCTGCATGTGGTACACCAAACAAATTCTCTTTTCTCTTTGCCCCTATTCTGGTTTAGTTGAAATGTGAGGTTCTTCAGATCCTCCTTTAGCTCTTCTATTGCTGAATCAGTCTTCTGATATTGGTTCTCTTCCAATTGTAGGGTTGCCTATAGAGCCTCTGCCTGAGTTTGAAACTTTTGCTTCCTTAAAGGGTATTTCATATGTTGTAGCAGTGAATTCACAAATAGATGTCCATGATACATATCCATCATGACATACTTCAATTTACCCTTCAATCATTTTAACCTATGAACTATCTCCCAAACAAACTCTCCTGGTTTCTGTCTGATCTCAATCATCTCATTCATGTACTGATCTTCTGAACTAGGATTATGAAATTCATTTATCAATAGCTTATTGGCATATGCAATCGTCCTTGCTCTTCCTGGTGGATTGTTTACAACTAATATCACGTACCAATCCAGTGCATGGTCTCTTAGCATGATAAATAACTACACAAGTTTTGTATCCTCATCTGTGATCTTCTTTTCTTCCCAAATCTTCTCACAGATAAAAAAGTGCTTTTCAGGATCCTCTGATGCCTCTCACTTGAATTTAGGTAACTTGATGGTGGGATCATTTCTTGCCATCTTTAATGGTGATGAACTGCGACCTCCGCATGGTGTAGATGCTTGACTACTAATTCTGGAACTGGCTCCTCCAGTTTCTACTCCTTGGTTGGGTGCACTTCCTGCTGTCTTTCTTCCACTAAAATTCGGTTGTCTAAATGGTGGTGTTCTTTCTGGTGTATTAGTCTCACACGGGTTTATGGGTTCCACACTGACAATGAGATGGATAAGATTTCTTCCTTCTATTCCTACCCTTGTACCTCTTGTATTTCTTTCATATGTTGTGCACAAGATTTCCTCAATCATCTCCACAACACGAAGATGCTCTACCTCTTCTTCAACACTTTCCAAGTCCTCCCTATCAGCTATGGATCTCTTCTTATTATTCATCTTATATTGGTAGGGTACTCCATTGTGCATTTTTCCAGCTATTGCCATGATCTGATTGATCTGATATTCCTCCATCATGATTGGATCCAAGGCCTCCTCCTTCTTTCCTTTATCCATCTCTTCCTACATTTTTCCAGCTCTTGTCAGTGCTTCCCCCCTTCCCCCATGCACGCATGGAAGTTTAGCTATTTGATGCCATAGTCATCACACCTTTGTTATACAATAATATCTTTATGGAAGTATACATCAATATGATATACCTCCCTCTGGGTCCCTTCAGGAACTCTTGCCCTGCTGTGTTGTAAGACTTCACAGTATCTACTGCAAATTCTGTGATAAATCCTGCAACAATACTATATAGCCAGAAATCTACTGCGCCCATGAATTTGTTGTTAACTTGTTGTAACTGCACGATGTACACATGATTTGATTTAATTTGTTTGATTCGATTTGTAGGGTGGATTTCTTTCAACCTCAATAGCCACTCCTGCAACACATGTGGGAAATCACAGAAAAATACTTCAAGCAATTCACTAAACACGTACTTGTTCATATATTTGCATGATGTTATTTTAGGGTTTATGTTATCCTTCTGTGTAAACTCAAGCTCCTTTTTTTCAACTAGCTTTGAATCTTTGCCTTCCTTGGATTCCACGGTTTGAACATTCCCTTCTATAGTTTAATTTTCTGCGTGATTCTTTCACGTATCCCACTCACTCAATCCCATGCAGTCCCATTCGAAAAAAAAACAATTTGTTGGATTAGTTATCTACTTTGAGCTCTCTACCTTTCTCTTGGGCTGACCCAGGTTCAGATCTACTATGGTTTCCAACAAATCCCTCTAAAACTATCGTCCCTTCTAGCAAACCAGAAGGCAACACAACACACAAAATGCACTGCGCAATATCACCCGAGATAGTTCTATGGGTGACTGAAACGCTCAAGTGCTTACAATATGGGAGTGAGCGGGGATATGGGATTGTACTTTGTGATCTTCATTCATTTACTATATCATCCATCTATATTAAATACTCTGTGATTCTTTATTTAGGCATGTAAATCAATAAATATAACTACTCCATCAAGACATTCATCTAAGGTTTAACCATTGACAACAAAGATATAAAAAATAATCATTTCGCATAACACATGATCTATCGTGGTTCACCCCCTTCTAGGATACGTCCACAAATATTTGGCTGCTTAGGCTCTTTTATTATAGTTCTGCAAAAGATGGCACTACGTGCACTACATTCCTCTCTCAGTTGGATCGAAATATTTTATGAGGTAGACTAGATCACACCAGGCTCCCCAACATGTGATCTAACCCTCAAGATCCGTCCTACTTGCATCTCTACGACTCAACAACTTATCAAAATCAGGTCATGCATACAATACTCTCTAGTGACAGTTCTCTAACATGTTCTCACAACCAACTCAACCTACTCGA
>CBVK0101018696.1:0-31672 GCA_900067695.1 Picea abies
TTTTTTTTTTTTTTTTTTTTTTAATTTGACAATATTTATAGAGAATATTAATTTAATAAAAATAAATATTATATAAGGAAAAGTTTGTAAAGTAATTTTTTGAGGATTGTTTCTTTATAATTAAATTGATTGTGTTAAGGGTTATACATTTTAAAGTTGTCTTTACAAGATAAAAACCAAAACCAACTTATTTTGGAGAGAGTTTCATTTTAAGGTGTTTTTCTTTAGGATAAGTATGATATATTATTAACCATAAGGATTAGTTCAAGTAATCATGAGTCAAATGAGAGATATTAGATCTCTCCCCCAAAGTTGGGGAGGTCATGGGTTTGTCTATGTTGATCCCCTTGAGGTTAGGTGTTTGGAACTCAGGCACCAATATTCCACCATGTTTACCAACATTCTACCATGTGGACTTTTACATGATGCAAAAGTTTGATGGTAAAAATATAATTTTAAATTTTAAATCAAGAATATTCTAGTGGTAAAAAAATGTGATGCATTTTCTCTTGAATGTCATCGTACTGAAAGTTCACTTGAGATGAGTTGGATCTCGGGTGCATTTCTATGCAACTAGGGTTTTCCCTAGCCGCCACCCTCATCCTTGATAACAATTTTGTTCATGTTGCATTTGTTTAGAGAACTAACGACAATGATCCTGGATTTGGATCTATTGATGGTCACAATCGACATTTGTACTTGTTGAGCCTGCAATCTCTGAACTATGCCCTCATTTGTTGTGGGCCGTGTGCACAATTTGGAGTTGGTTGAAGCTATTCATTGGACTCTTCTTCATGGGTGGGCCTTCCTTGTCTCATGGCCAGAGGAGATTTTCCAAAAGGGTTGATTCCATCCCCATTCTTGACTTGGGGCACTCTGTAGAAAAAACAAACTCTATCATTCTAACAAAGCGAAGTTTAGTCAGTAAGTTTTTAGGCCTTTGACCCAATCCTAGGATTGTACTATAATGGATTTCCAAGAATTGGATTGAGAAAGACTCTACTACTATGTTTTATTGTGGAAAAGATTTTTTTGTATTTATTTTTTAAACCAAAGAAGATTGGGACCTAATCTTGGCCTTAATTAATGTCGCTAACGACTCATCCAATTCTTCTACCCCATGTTTCAAGATCGTTCCAGATGCATTAGGAGATGAAGATGATATTGACATTGAGAGTGATAGACCTAGTCCCAGATCCAGTGGTGTTCATGCTTCTAGTGGTTTCACCGCCTCGAGTGCTCTTGATGATATAAATTTTTTTGATGTAACAAGTAGACCATGGGAACATCAAGAATAAAGAGGTCATGTGCACACTCTAATGGCACAAATGGTTACCTTCAACATTGTTTAACATAACTTCAACATGGTTTAACATTCATATGACATTGAGAAACATTTAAAACCCCTCCAATGACATTTAAAACATTTAAAAATCAAAATGTATGAGGATAAGAGTGCATTAAACTTAATAATTTTTTATTTATTTATGATAAATATTTAAATATGGTTTTTCTTAATCCTATTGAATATGAAACTTAAAAAGGAGAAGCCAAATCAAGGAAGAATCCAAATCACAAGACGACTTCCTTATTGAGAAAGGAAGAGATTTTACCATAAAAGCTAGTTGTGGGAGGAGAATTTTACTTTGCACAGTAGTAGCAGGACCGTCAATCATAAAATCTAGTAGAGTGGGAGGAGAATTTTACTTTGCTGCATAGCAATAGCAGTAGAAACACCTCTCATGTGATTCGAGTGGATTCCAATATTTAATAAATCACACATATAGCACATAGCAAGGAATAAAGTCCACAATGGCTGAAATTGAATTGAAAAAGTGCCCTCACAGAAATCAAATCTCAAATCATTTTTAGTAACCCATAAGACACAAGACCATGATCCCCCTCTATACACACCTTAAAGGCCAACTCAACAGTCCAACGAGGTTCTATTTTCTTAATAACTCCTTCTTTACTACGAATAGCCAGAGACACACACTTTGATTTATGAGGGAATAAACCAAGGTTAATAAGATTGTTTCCCTTACTACAAAAGAGACAAGGTAGGATCTCTTCTATACAAGAGGAGGTTCAATGAGCATTTTTCTCCTCCGGAGTGGCTTAGGATTTAAGATTCTGGAGTGAGGCCCTTGGTCGCCCAACCTTGGCCATGCTCTTCATGCATTTCGTTACGGCTCTTCGTGCATTTAATTAACCAACATAATTAATAATTCAACCAACATAATTAAAAATTATTTAAAGAGAATAATAATTCATACAAATTAAAATATCTAGCTACGTACCTCATCGACCAACACAACATTTTTATCATCCCTCTTCTGTATGTTCTTCTTGATCATCCAACTCAATATCTGTATCAGCATCTGGTTCAAAAACACTATTGAAATGATTGATGATATGATCATCATCATCAATGTAATTTTCAAGAATATCTTCATCGATATCATCATCAAGAACTGGCGCAATGTCTCCTACGCGTGGTTCATCTTCTCCATCTTCTTCATCTGTCGACCCATATTCTTCCTGCTCTAGCTCTACATCATATTATTCTTCAATATCATCTTCCTCATCTATAGTATACTTTATTGGCCTTCCTCTTGGATCATATCTAAAAAAAAATGACCAATCCCTTTTACCTGGAACCTTTGAGTAAAAGACTTGTTTACATTGACTTAGAAAAACATAGCGGTCGTTTGTTTTTTCAAACACCATTTTTTTAATCATTGGAAATTCGTTGGCATGTTGAATAAGGGTTCTTTCCTCATCATGTTCATGTATTTGTAACCTATACCATTTGACATTAAACAAAACCTATTTGAAGGAATTAAAGTCACACTCAATTATATCATTCAAAAACCCATAGTATCAAGGATTAAAGGAGATGGTGGTTAATTATTCGAAGTCCAAATGAACTTTGGATCAACGGTAAGGTTGTTAAAGGGATATAATTGGGTCTAGACAATGAGTCTAGATAGCGAGTACAATTTCTCAGACCCTCATACATGGATCAAGATATTATCAATGATAAATTGGGTCCGGTCATATTTATTCCTCTCAATGAACTTCCTCTATGTTTTACGCTGGTGTTCATTAGAAAATGACTTCAACCCAACATAAAAAAAAATGATTAAAACAGATTTGACCATGAGTAATATTATCAATATCAATAGACTCCCTTGCAATCCTCAACCTAATGAACAATTGTTTAACACGTGGAGACCATTATCTCAAACATTGGTTCAATCTCTCCATTGAGCCACCCGATGTATTGGACGTCACTCAACATTGAATAATTCCCAATTATGGAGCATGTTATTTGGTATCCCTCTAGAAAAATATCAATAATCCCCTCATTGGGTGCTCCCATCTCAACATTGACACTCAATCCACCCTTTGTAATGGCCCTTGGGAAAAATATTACATGTAAACATTTGTGGATACCACACATGCTTGAGCATTGAGTTCCATAGATGCATGTTTTGCATGCACCCCAACCTTATCCCAAACTTCAACATTAGTATTTTCGACATGTTCTTGAGCCCCTTCAACATCAACATTTATTCACATGATTTGTAGATGCAACTCTGCCCACAGGCATGTGGGAAGAGTTGTAGCATCCAAGGTAGAGTAGTAGAGAGTAAGATATACTCCGAGGCATGAAGAATACTTAACCCCAAATTCAAAGACCTTCTCTGATGATGAGATGTACCATAGGAGAAGGTATATGGGAAAAAGGAAGTAGGTATTTCATGGATTAATGGACCCATCTCTCCTACCATCTGAGGTTGAATGAAGAAAAGTGAATATATTTGGCTGTCCCGAGGGGGAATTGGTGGGGTTCTCGGATTTTCCACTGCGTCACCGACTAGTAGAGGTAGTGCATCGATGGGTAAAATGAGTAAAATTAGAAAAATTACTCCCATTTCCAAAAATAAATCAATAAATGACTAAAATGTACTCTCATTTCCAAAACTAACTAAACTAAATCTAGAGTATGATAAACTATTTTGATATACTTAGCCATAATGTGATGTAAATTTCTAAAACTTGCAACAACTACATTAACTTATCGGGTTAATGTTCCATATCTAGGGCCCTATAATATTTAACCCATGAATGAAATGTGGTTATAATTTCAAGGATTGGTACACCATGGATGGTTGTTAGGCCTATTCCATGGTCGAAGGCTAAAATCCAGGGAATTGAGCAATAAAATTTACTTTATATTCTTAAAAAAAGTCATGAATTAGGATTTGGGCCATCACACAAGTCCCACTTTCCTTTCTATGTGCCTAAATGACCACCATATATGAGGATTGTGCCTCTCTATTATTATTGTTTTCATTCACCCACCACAAATTTCATCTTCCACTGACCCCGCATAGTGAGCAGTGAATGGGGACAACGTTGAAATTTC
This sequence comes from Picea abies, assembly GCA_900067695.1. Lineage (NCBI taxonomy): Eukaryota > Viridiplantae > Streptophyta > Pinopsida > Pinales > Pinaceae > Picea > Picea abies. Next base: position 4,436 of record CBVK0101018696.1, read on the forward strand.
TTCAAACTGTGCATGTATGCGTCAAAATTCGACATGGTTAGACTAGTCACATGGCTTGATGGTATGGGAGGGTTTAAATACTCAAATATGTATGATTTCCCCACATAATCTTTGATATCCTCCACATTTGCATCAACATTCATCATGCTACACCTATCATTGTCATCATTCATCATTCCCTTCTATAGAATTGTCGTCGAAACTATCTTGAAATTTGTCATGGAACTTCAAATACACCCATCACAAATTTCTTCCACTGACCCCACACAATATTTGAGATCATCCATGTTTCCTTCAATGTTCAATATAATGGATGTCTCATAGTGAGAATAGTGAATGGGGTCTACCTTGAAGGTGAATGAGCATAGTGAAATTTCTTCCACTGACCCCGCATAATAAGCAGTGAATGGGGCCAACATTGAAATTTATTCAAATTGTGCATGTATGCGTCGAAATTCAACATGGTTAGACTAGACACATGCCTTGACGGTATGGGAATAGGGTTTCAAGACTCAAGGAATATGTCTGATGTCCCGACCACATAATTTTTGAGATCATCCATGTTTGCAACAATGTTCATAATGGGGAGTCTCATATTTGTCAAATGCCATTGTTTCCATCCATAGAATCTTTGTTGGAACTCTCTTGAAATGTCATGGAACTTCCAATTCAACCACCACAAATGTCATGCACTGACCCCACATAGTGAGCACTAATGAATGGGGCCAATGTTGAAATTTCTTCAATATGTGCCTGTATGCATCGAAATTTGACATGGTTAGACTAGACACATGCCTTGATGGTATGGGGGTGTTTCAAGACTCAAGGATGTTTGATGTCCCGACCACATAATATTTGAGATCGTCCATGTTTGCAACAACGTTCATAATGGGGCGTCTCATATTTGTCAAATGTCATTGTTTCCATTCGTAGAATCTTTGTTGGAACTCTCTTGAAGTGTCATGGAACTTCCAATTCAACCACCACAAATGTTATGCACCGATCCCGCATAGTGAGCACTAGCGAATGGGGCCAACATTGAAATTTCTTCAATATGTGCCTGTATGCATCAAAAGTTGGCATGGTTAGACTAGACACATGCCTTGATGATATGGGAGGGTTTCAAGACTCAAGGATGTATGATGTCCCGACCACATCATCTTTGAGATCATCCATGTTTGCAACAACATTCATAATGGGAGTCTCATTGTCAAATGTCATTGTTTCCATCTGTAGAACCTTTTTTGGAAATCTCTTGAAATGTCATGGAACTTCCAATTCAAGCACCAAATATTCCATGCATCGACCTCGCATAGTGAGCAGTGAATGGGGCCAATGTTGAAATTTCTTCAATATGTGCCTGTATGCATCAAAATTTGACATGGTTAGACTAGACACATGCCTTGACGGTATGGGATGGTTTCAATACTCAAGGATGTATGATGTCATATAGAAACATTTTGAAAAAATTTCAACGTTGGCCCCATTCATAGGTCATCGTTGCCCATCATGTACTCTAGCCCTAGTATAATGTCTTTTAATAGTTGTTTCCTTTAAAATTTGACCGATCCGAAAATTAAAATGAAATGAGAAAAGCCCTAGTACAATGTCTTTTAATAGTTGTACTCTAGACGAGAAGACCTGCAAACCATTTTTGAAGTGTCGTTATTATAGAAAACTTGTCACAACATCTATAAAATGCAACATATTTATAGATTTTATAACATCACAATTCCGATGATCATTGACCAAATCAAAGTTGACTTGGTCAAAATACTAGGTGACCGTTGGAGGGGGAAAACCTAGTTTTCACAACGTTGAAATTGCGACCATTATCTTCACAAACGTGGCAAGAGAGACGACTATGTCACAAACGTGGCAAGAGAGACAAATATGTGGAAAAAATGGCAAGAGAGACAACAACGTGGCAAGAGAGACGACAACATGGCAAGAGTGATGTCAATGTGGCAATAGCGATGTTATTGGGCAATATGGAATTTTTTTTTTTAAATTTCCTCTATTTTTCGACAGTATGACCAATTTTGTCCATAACAATGCAAACATAACATCGGAATTTTTATAATATGTACTAGTGTTATGTTACACCCCACAATATTGAATGCTACAAATTCCATAAATATGGATACATAGGTCAGAACTGTAGAAGTGTGATGGATATCTTCATGAAGGAAAACACTGATTTCAGATACAAGGAAGTTTGGAGAAGAAAATAAAAAAAATAAGAGAAGGAAAATGAAGAACATGTCCCAATGATCATACTCACAAGATGTGCAAAAAAAAAATATCATGAAGAATCTATAGGCTGAGAGGAGATTTTCATAAATCAGGAAAAGGATGAAGATGAAGATGCCATAATTCATAAGAATGATGAAGAGGAAGAAGTTAGAATTCCAGAAGATGATGAATCTATAGGTGAAGAGGAATATGACTCAACATTAGAGAAGTTTGAAATATTATTCTAAGCCATCCAACTTGAAGACTTGTAGTAATGTGAATGATGAAGAAGGGGATTCTAAGCAGCATAAGATGGGTCAACATTGCACACGTAGTTGATTATTAGAATACTAAAAAGTTTGATGACATATGGACAAAGATAGATCCATGAGATAGATACATAACAGTGGATGAAAGCATATTGATAGGTGGAATCGATTAGTCATAGGAAGACACACAATGAAAGGAACAACATGACAGGGGAAGAGAAACCGTCAGCAGAATCCATATCGTCATAGGAAAATTGTTGAAAAGTATGCTTATTGATGTGAACTTGACAAGCCATGAAGATTTGAAGTCAAGTAACTATGAATTCTTTGTCGATGTATTACAATAGGAAGCACCAATTGAAAAGGATAGCTTAAAAAGAGGAAATGAAGAGTATGCAAGAAGTCCCATATTGATCCACATGACATCTTGTAGAGAAGTCAAGGGGAGAGAAATCGTTAGAGAAAGAGATCTAGAAAAAAATACCAGAAGCATGAAGACAAGGGGAGACATAGTGACAGGGGGAGATACCCTTTTTCCCATGATGTCAAAAGGGTAGAAAGAGAAAGATCAGAAGAGAAATACCAGAAGTATGAAGACATGGGGAGCATCCCCAAGGGGAGATACCATTTTCCATTGATGTCAAAGGGGGAGAGAAACATTAAAAGAGACAGATGAGGAGCAATGGTTACAGTGGGAGTATGAGTCTTGGAGTATGAGTGTCGCCATCAATTCCAAAGGGGGATATTGTTGGTAAATTGGTTGTCATTGATGTGAATAGATGTGGTTGTCATTGATGTCAAGAGATGTGATGGGTAAATTTGGAGAAGTATAGAATAATCCCCATATCATTGATGTCAAGAGATGTGATGGGTGTATTTGAAGAAGTCTACAAGAATCCCCAGAGGTGTGGTCATAAATCCCAAATTTGTTTAATAAAAGGAGGATGAAGGACAATGAAAATGAATGTAACAGACTCATAAATGGATAGTCCTCATCATGTCATTTCCAATGGTAGGTGGTATGCCATATATTTCCTCATGGTTGAGGAGTTATGAGGTCATGATGTTGGAATCCCCAAAGAATGGTTAAGAAGCCCCTAAATGGTTGAAAGTAATTAATTAAAGGGTAAAGTGGTTGTAATGAGAAAGAACAGATTTCCCCTAAAGTTAAGGAAATAAGTTACTTTGAAAAAGTATAAATACACTTCAAGAAGTCTCTCGTAAGTACATTTTACACACACAAGTTTATTGAATATCCTCTATGTGAGAAAGTGATATATTGGTGAGTTTGCGGTAATGAGTCTAAGGTAATAAAGGAAGTAAAAAGGTGAACATCTCAGAGTTGCATAGGAGAGAAAGTATTTCTGAGAAACCCTAGTTTGGATGACCCCCGTGGGTCAAAATACTTGTGTCTTGCAAGGCACCCCCGTGGGTTAGTTAGTGACCGTCACGTGAGGCCTCACATGAGGAGAGTCTTTGTCCGGTGAGGCTAAGTCAGACCTAAGGAAGGATGCTTGTACCAAGTTTTCAAGGCTGAGGAAGGTCTGTATGTCTATCATCTAATGCACTAGGTCTGTTATAGAATCAAAGATATGTTTTACATATGTTTTAAGGGTTCTGTCTTGGTACATGCTTGAGGCATGGTTTTGAGATTTGGGCATATGAATTGAGGCACATCTTGGATACATGTTTGAGTGATGTCATGGAACATTTTTAGAGGTATACCTTTGTATCTGGTTTGGTATATGTCATGGTTTTTATAGACACATCTTTGTGATGTTGGTTGATGTATACTCTTGGTAAATGGCGACATATGTATGAGGCACATTCTTTGGTACTTGGTTGAGGCACATCTTAGGTGCATAGTGTGAGGCATATCTTTGGCACATGTATGAGGTACATTTCTTGGTGATATTGATGCATGTTTGAAGCACTTCTTGATGATGTTATGGAACATGTTTGAGGTACATGAATTGGATGTTGTGGTACATGCTTAAGGCATGCTCAGTAATGTTGGTACTTGGTTGAGGCACATAATTTATGATATGGTACATGTTTTGGTACATGGTTGATGCATGGTATGGTACATTTTTTGGTACATGTTTTTGTACATGATATGGTACATGTTTTGGTACATGATATGGTACATGTTTTGGTACATGATATGGTACATGTTTTTGTACATTATATGGTACATGGTTGACTCATGGTATGGTACATGTCTTGGTGCATGGTTGATGCATGATATGGTAAAGGTTAATGATGGTATATCTGATCTATATGGATGTCGGTGACATCTCACCTATTCGAACTGGCTCATTTTGGTAGTTTTCCAGTTTAACAATTTGTTTCCTAGTTTTTGGGTCCCTGACTTCTAGGGCAGTTTTGAGGCCCTAAAAAACGTTTTTAGGGCTCGCCACTATAAAAATATAGAAAATGCCAAAATCTAATGGTAACATGTTTATTCCTTAGATAGACCTTTCCAAGGGGCTATTGTGCGCCTGAAACCGAGATCGTATGCAAAAGTTACGACCCCAGGAAGCTGATGTACTAGCTTACCCTAACGGGGCCTACATGACTTTTGGTGATTCATATCCTAGGGTTAGGTTTTTTGATGTCTATGGTTTTGGAATTCCTGTTTACTATAAAAAGGCTTGGAGAGACTCATTGTAACCATCTTCTTGCGAATGAGCGTAGCCGTCACATCTCTTCTCAGAGATAAGCTGCCAACATTCTAGCAAGCTTGTTTTCCACTGCATTTTACAGTTTCAACACATTTTCTTATTGAATAGAAACCATTTTTACTATATCTCTATTATTGCATCTATATTTTTCTTGTGTTTCCGTGTTAATAATAATAATAATAATAATTTTTATTCATTTTCATTCTGCTCATAAAATCTGGATCAGTGGTATTAGAGCAGTCTTCTCCTTGCCATTCTTAATGGGACTCGAGCTTGTTTCTCTTGAGGAAAAAATCTCTCGCACACTGAAGAGAACTCTCATGGTGGGAGAAAATAAAGATCATGAGATAGGAGATCCTTTCACAATGTTGCTAGAGGAATCCCTCATGCAACAAAGGAATAAAATGATGGATAGTTTTATGCAAATCCTTCAACGACAACCAACGAGTGACACATCTTCCTCGAACGGAGGTGTCGTCCCCTTCAAGGTACAAATAAACTTTGATATTCCCATATTTGAAGGTCAAATAGATGCAGATGCTATAGACAAATGGTTAAATCTGCTAGAAGGGTATTTTTCTGTCCATAAATTTTCGAACAGAAAAAATATTATGATTGCGCTCCTCAAAGCCGTCCCCCATGTCAAAGATTGGTGGGAGACTTTCTGTGAGAAAAAGGAAATAAAGGAAACCTCATTATTTACAGTCATAGTCACCTGAGATTCCTTCAGGGATGCTATCAAGGAACAATACTACCCTGTCAAGAGTTATGACGAATTGTATACAAAATGGACCACATTGTGGCAAGAAAGAGACCAAGCAGTGCCAGAGTTCAAAAATATCTTCCATACCTTGCACACCAAGTTGGGTATGAAATATTTTGAGAGAAATATGGTGCTCAAGTATCATGGTGGTCTGCATAGATACATCCAAGATGAAATGGATTTTTTGGACATCTTGTCCTTAGGCATGACCTATCGATATGCCATCAAAATTGAGAAAAATCTTAAACAAAAGACATGAAAATTTGGGCCTAGATACCCTTCACATCATAAGAAAGTAAAGGGAAGCCCCAACTCGCATAAAAAAGGACAAAGAAAATATGGAAATATTGAAAACCATTCTAGGCCGCAAGCAAAGAAGGACACCAGAAGGAAAAAGAAAGATACCGGGAAGTGGTGCAACTTCCATAAGAGCCCATGGCATAACACTACTGATTATTGCTCCAAGAAATCACTGGTGGCTGAGGTGAAATCCTCTGCATCATATGTGGGTTCCTAATTTAATTTACAACCAGAAAGGGGAATACATATTCATTGACGCAGAACCCAGTGACACTGTTTCTACCACCAAGGTCGAGCCCGGTGAGTCGGATGAGACAAAAGAAGAAAAGTACCTGTTTCATTCATAGATGTGGGTAAGAGGAACCTCACTGCACTTTATCGTTGATAGCGGTATCCAAAATAACCTCATCTCAGAAGAGGTCATAAAGTGGATAGCCTTGCTGAAAACAACGCACTTGTAGCCCTACACCATTGGATGGCTCTGCCAAGGAAGCGATCTTCGCGTCAACCAATAGTGTCGCCTATCATATGACATCAAGCCCTTCAAATATGAGGTATTGTGTGATGTTTCTCCTCTTGAAGTTTGTAATGTTCTTTTGGGCCAACCTTATTTATGAAAATGTCATACTATATATGAGTCTAGTGTTATTATTACTTTGAACAAGAGATTATATAGGATACTCGAGGCAGTCCCACCTAGTGCTATTTTCTTGATCTCTGCCAAGCAATGTAGGAATCTCATCTCTCAGACCGAGAAGTTTGTCTTCTTCATGATTCTCTCTTAGAGTGAGAAAAAGATTGCGGCCACATCTAGGGCCTCCACGACTGACCTCTCCACACAACAGAAGCAAATGGACAAGGTCATGGGAGAATACAAAGATATCTTCTCCTCACCTATCGAGGTACCTCTGCACTGTTAGGTCAAGCATCCCATTTATCTAACCCCTGACGCACCCCTTCCCAATGGGACAAACTACCACTTCTCTCTGTTAGAGAATGAGGAGATCAAGTGAAAAATACAATAAATACTCCAAAAGGGGCACATCCATCCAAGCTCATCACCTTGTGGGATCCCAATCATGCTGGTGTAGAAGGAAGATGGGACACGACAACTCTGCATTGATTTCCAGGTCCTAAATAAAATCATAGTCAGGAACTGATACTAAATTCTTAGAATTGACGACCTATTTGATCAAATCAAGGGGGAAATATACTTCAGTAATATTGATCTGAAGTCTGGCTACCACCAAGTCTCCATAGAACAGACATATGTATTGAAGACAACCTTTAAGTCAAAATAAGGTATTTTTGAATTCCTAGTCATGTCCTTTGGTTTGAAAAATGACCCAACAACTTTTATGAGGATGATGGATGATATCTTGCGAACTTTCACCAATACTTTTGTACTGGTGTATCTAAATGACATCCTCATCTACAATAAGACTTGGGCAGAACACTTGCATCTGCACACCTTGCGACATCACAAGCTATATGCCAACTTGGAAAAATGCTCCTTCAGCATGGACATGGTCCAATACCTAGGATACATCATGGATCAAAATGGTGTGCATGTGGATCCATCCAAGATCCAGGTCATCCATGACTGGCTAGCCCCAACCACATTCACTAAGATTCAATGCTTCTTAGGACTTGCCAATTTCTATCGCAGGTTCGTGTTGGGATTTTTCCATATTGCATGGGACCTTAGCCAAGTAACCAGGGGTGGTGGTAAGAAAAAAAATGTGTGGGGACTGTCCCAACAAAAAGCATTCAATTATTTAAAGAATCGCTTGTGCTCAACCCCAATACTTTCATTACCAAACCTGCAACAACCCTTTGAGATCGAGACAGATGCTTCAGACTATGCTGTGGGCATAATTATCACTTAGCACGACCACCCCATGGCCTATCATAGTGAGCCATTATAAGATTCTCTCCATAAGTACCCTACTTATGAAAAATAAATGTATCCCATTGTTCAAGCTTGTTGGGAGTGGAGAAATTACATTCTCAGGAAGGAGACAGTCATCCACATAGATCATAAATCACTGTAGTTCATGTAGACACAAGGAAAATTGCAAAATGATCGCCATCAAAAGTGGTCCACTTACTTGCACCGGTTCCACCTCAACATCAAGTATAAAATAGGTAGTACCAATTGAGTCACTGATTTCCTCATCTGACCTCCAGCCGCGAAAATCACCACTGTGCTAGACTCTTGTGACCAAAAGACCTCTGGATGGCCCAACCTCTATGAGACAAACCTTGAATTCACCCCCACATACCAAATGTTGGGAAAAAACTCAGTTGTTGCTAATTTCCATCTTCAGGATGGAATATTGTGTTGATTGGGCCATCTCTGTGTTCCATCAAATGAGCGAGTGAAGATGATTTTGGAATCCCACTATAGTCAGGTGGCAAGACACTTTGGCATCGAAAAGACAATGGCAGTGCTGCATAAACATTTATACTGGCCGAAACTTTGACAAGATTTCAACAAGTATATTAGGTCCTGCACTGCTTGCGCTATTTCCAAACCGACCAATAATAAACAAGGCCTATACACCCTCCTTCCTACTCCTGACAGGACATGAGAATCCATCACAATGGACTACATGTTGGGAATTTCATCCACCAAGAGGGGAAATGACTATGTCTTTGTGGTTGTTGATCATTTTTCCAAGATGGTGATCCTGGACGCTTGCACGAAGATCATCATAGAAGATACCACTTCCAAGATCTTCTTTGAATGAGTTTGGGTAGATTTTGGAATCCCACAAACCATTGTCTCATATCAGGACAATCGGTTCCTCAACACATTCTGGTCGAGCCTCTAGTCACCGCTGGACACCAAGCTCACCAAGTCCAGTTCCTTCCACCCCCAGACAAATTTCTAAACTGAGGTCGTCAATTGGATGATAGTGCATATCTTACGCATGTACAATTACAAGAACCCCCAAACATGGGGTGAGATTCTTCCCTATGTTCAACATAGCTACAACATATCCCTACACATCTTAACTGGACACAAGTTCCCCTTTTAGGTCGGGATGGGATTCCAACCATTGGGTCCTATGGATGTTGCACTACCTCTTGAGACCACCCTGACCAATTCATCACCTGCTCCAAATAAAACTAACAAATCCTCCTGGTTCATTGAGCGAATATAGAACATCCACCAATAGGTTCAAGTTATTTTATAGAAGTCCAATGCCAAGTAAAATCATCACCATGATCAACACCGGGTGCCACACAAGTTTCAAGTGGGAGAAAACGTGTGGTTACACTTTCAGAAAGAATGCCTTACATGACCCCATCAGAAGCTTTTCCTACTCCATTACAGACCTTACGCCATCACCAAGGATGTGGGTGACAAATATTTTGAGCTCAATATTCCTCATTTCTTTGGCTTGCACTGAGTGTTCAACGTGGATCTCCTTCGGCCATACTTCCCACCATTGTTGGAAACCTCAGAGATAGTAGAACAATTGAAACCAACATAGTTCAACCCTAAATAAATGAAACAAGAATCCAATGATCATATTTTGGAAATATAGGTCAAGGGTACTTTCCAGCAAAGGATTGAACTTTATCTAGTTGTCAAAGCATGACAACTCCTACACCAAGGCAAGTGACTCACCCGAGGCCAAATTCAACATAAATTTCCTCATTTGATGGGGGAACTCAATGAAATGGAGACCATTAATTAAAAATGGGGTATGATTGATCCATATGGATTTCAATGGCCTCCCACCTATTCCAATTGGCTCATTTTGGCAGTTTTCCATTTTGGCATTTTTTTCCTAGTTTTCAAGTCCCTGACTTCCGGGGCCGTTTTGAGGCCCTAAACTAAGCTTTTAGGGCTCTCCATAGTTAGAATATAGATTGAGTTAGATTCTGATGGAAACATGTGTATTCCATGGATAGACCTTTCCAATGGGCTATCATGCGCCTAAAACGAAGATCGTATGCAAAATTTACGACCCTGGGAAGTTGAAGTACTAGCTTACCCCAACGGGGCCCACATAACTTTTTGCGATTCATCTCCTAGGGTTAGGTTTTTGGATGTATAGGGTTTTGGCATTCCTGTTTATTGTAAAAATTCTTGGAGATCCTCATTGTAACCATCTTTCGAATGAGCGCAACCATCACATCTCTTCTCAGAGATAAGCCGCCACCATTCTAGAAAGCTTGTTTCCCACTGCATTTTACAGTTTCAACACATTTTCTTATTGAATAGAAACCAATTTTACTGTATCTATGTTATTGCATCTATGTTATTCTTGTGTATATGTGTTAAGAATAATAATAATCTATATTCATTTTCATTTTTCTCATAAAATCTGGATCAATATCAGTGATAGATTAACAATGACAGGTTGATGTGACAATGAAAGTGACAGGTTGATGTATTAGTGACAGTGGATGTTACAGGTTGATAAGTGGTAGTGAAAGTTTGAGTCTACACTTATATTTCATGGTTGCAAGATGGGGAAAAGAAATGAGGTTTTAGCCTCCTTCCGGTTGGTGTGAGAGAACTCAAGGATTTGGGGCTTCCTTAAGGTTGGAGCATGTAAATGAGGGGGTTGTAGCCTCCTTCCGACTGGAGATAGAGAACACAGGGAGTTGTAGCTTCATTCAAGTTGGAGCCTGTAAACTAGGGGGTTGGAGCCTCCTTCTAGCTGTAGCTAGAGAATTCAGGGAGTTGTTGTTTCCTTCTAGTCGGTGTTGGATAATTTGGAAGTTGGTGTTTCCTATGAATGTATTCTTGATATATATAAGAAAACATTCCATGGTTTTCTCCCATTTGGGTTTCCACGTAAATTCTAGTGTACTGTGTATATGTGGTTTTTTATCATGCACTAATGAATTATATTTTTTATGATTCAATAATATACTGAATGCATAAATGATAAACTATTGAATACTGTCGATAAATTTGAAGTTTATATATTGTGATTGAAAGTGGTAAAAAGTGCTCATACTGATTCACCCCCCCTTCGAGTATTCCAACAATGAGGGTTTGATCTATCTGCATCAAAAAAATAAAGGATTGATCATGTTTTTCCTTGAGACGTTCCATATTGTTTATGGAACTATGCCAAGCCACCTTGGGAGCTAAAGCTCATGATGAAATTTAAATCGATACTTGCATAAACGAATGCTGTGGGAATCTGTGTGTGTGTGTGCATGTGTGTGTGTGTTAGGGACCTAACCTCCCTAACCCCTCACGTAGGTAGAATAATATATTTCCATGTAATAAAGGCCAATATTAATAAGGCCTAGCAATAAGGAAGAATAAGTCAAATGTAAGAAGACCTAATAGAAGCTTCTGCTTTCAGAAGGATCTTCCTCTAGATTGTTCTTTTCGATAGATAGAATTAGTATAAATATGAGTAGATGGTATGAGAAGTTTTGTCTTGGAGATTATTGTAATAGAGCTCTGCTTTGTTGGAGGTTTCCCCCTCAAAGAGGCAAGTGAACATTTCTATCAGTAATAAAGGTTGTCTTTTTGGTGTTATTCCGATATTGATATGATTACATTATTGTTGTTCTTCCATTTCTTACTAAATATTTATGTTCTACATACTATATTATGTCTAGAATATTACAAGTGGTATCAAAACACTTTCCCCGGTAGAAAATGGTGGGTTATTTTTTTCCACGGTAGAGACTTATTCCAATGTATTAAAGCTACAAAGATATGCCATTATGCACATAAACCTGTGGTTATGGAGTAATACAGACATGAAATACAAGTGGTACTTAAGCACGCATCTGTTGGACACCCTTGTAACCCCTGTTGGTACCCCTTTAAGTGGTAGCGCATCAGAAAACACCTGTATACAAATCGAGCTAGATCTCTCGAAGCCCTCCATAGATAAATCGATTGGTCACCTATGTTCTATAGTGCCATCGAGAACAAAACTTGGGGAGATACTCTCTAGTACCTAGGTAATCGGGTAGTATAGCTAAGGGCATGGTCTAGTATCCTTAGTTGGTTCCCTAATATACTAGGCCGAGTATTATTGTTGGACCCCACACATATATTAGAGAGATATAGCACAGGGAAAACCATTGTTTGTAGACACCTTGCATACCCTAACCCTTGGGATGAAAATAGAAACAAAACAAACAAGATCTATTGCCACACAATTGTGCCTCCTGCATTTTGGTTGCAAAAGTTTTACACATTTCTTCTTGTTAATAATTTGGGAATTTAAACACTGCTTTATTCTTCATATCAAAGTTTGGATCTTGTTGGCACCATTATTTGAGCCCTATCCCATTGGATTCCTCTCTTCGCCCTGATCATAGTCATACCTATCATTTTTCAACAATTATTTTTCCCATGGACCCGATCCCCATACGACACCTTTATTTGGGCCTTACCCCATTGGATTCCCCTTGTTGCCCTGATTGTCATGATACCCTTCACCCATAATCCATTTTCTGTGTGATCCCACCAGTCCCTTTCCATTTTCCCTCTTCATCATGGCCCACACCTGTTGCCAAGACTTGGAAGTCCGCTTCAATTCCTTGTCCTCTACTTTCACAGAGACCCAGTAGGAAGTGAGGTAGCTCAGTGCCAATATTTCCACCATCAATAAAAACATGTATTCCTCCATAGAAGAAAAATGGAAACCATCAAACAAGACCTTGCTACCCAGCTTGCATCCTTCACTAACACGATCTGCACCAACTTGAATATCCCTACAGACCTTACCTCATCTCACCCACCTTTGCACTCCGAAGGTGAAACTTCCTCTAATTCCCATACTTTTCAACCCCATCACTTTTAGCATGAACTACGCCTTCCATGTGTGGATGTGAACAAATTTGATGGCTCAAATACCACTGGTTGGGTAACTCAAATGGAACATTATTTCTCTTTGTATGGTATTACTGATGAGTTGGCCAAACTCTGATATGGTGTTTTCCATATAGATCAAGAACGTTGGAAATGGTGGCAATGGAGAAAAAATGCTCGCCAAGGGTATGTGGCTTGGACACAATTTTTGGTAGAGATTTATGGATTCTTTGAAACTAACACCAACCATTTAGGCCATATGACAAAGTTGAAAAAATTTGGCATAGTGGAAGAATTTATAGCTACTTTTTAGCAATTAGATTTCCGCAGAGAGGGAATGTATGATGATTTTTTGTGAGAATGTTTTATCAGTAGCCTCAAGGATGATATCCATGCCCATGTCCTCATGGATCAGCCTTAGATTTGGGTGGAAGATACTAAAAGAGCCAAGGAAGCACAACATGTTGTCTCTTCTCAAATCAGAAAACCCTCCTTTATTCCTTTCCCTAAACTAGTCACTCCCACTCCTCCTTCCACTCCACTAAAGATCCATAAATTGACCAGGGAAGAAATGGATGAATGCCAACTCAAAGGCCTTTGTTATAATTGCGATGACACATACTTTTATAGGCACTAGTATAAGGAACAAAATATTTTTATGGCCATCTCCGAGAATGTTTCTAAAGAATATGTCGAGGTCCCCCTAGTTGCCGAATCACCTGAACCCACTGACATGACCCCAACCTCCGACCCTCCCGAAGTTGAACCAATCATTTCCCTGAATGATCTCACTGGATTCTATGCTCCCCAAACCCTCAAGATAATTGGGTACATTAAACATTGAAAGTTCATCATCCTTGTTGACAGTGGAAGCACCTATAATTTTATTCATCGTCACATTTCCTAAGAAACTAATTTCTGTATCTGTGCAGTCAATAATTTTCAAATCATGATTGCAAATGGCGGGTCCATGAAATGTGGGGGGCATTGTGAAAATGTGCGTCTCCAAATTGGTCAGTACCACATGACATCTCATATATTTTCTATCGACATGGGTGGTTGTGACATTTTGTTGGGTGTCGAATGGATAAGGACTCTGGGTCCCATTCTCATGGATTTTAAGGAATTAACCATGCTATTCGATTAGGAGGGCCAACAATATAAGTTCCAAAAAATTTCATTTCAACATTATTTCACAACTCCATTCCATTCACACCACTGAGACCCCCTCTATGCCACAGGGCCTCCAATCCATCCTCTCCAAACATCAAGATGAGTTTTCCACTCCCAAGGGACTTCCTCCTTCCTGTGGTGTTCATGATCATACCATTCCCCTTGTACCTGACAACCTTCCTCCCAATGTTAGTCCCTATTGTCATCCCTTTTCCCAGAAAAATGAAATTGAGAAAATTGTTCAAGAATCACTCACTGCAGGCGTTATTCATCCTAGTATGAGCCCATATTATTCTCCTGTGGTCATGGTACTTAAGAAATAAGGCTCTTGTCACATGTTTCCCAACTTCACCACCCTCAACAAACTCACCATCAAAGAAAAATTTCCCATTCCTATAATTGATGATCTCTTGGATGAATTGCGTGGTGCCCAGTTCTTTACTAAAATTGATTTTTGTTCTGGCTACCACCAGATACATATGAATGAGGAGGAAATTCCTAAGACTACATTTCAAACTCATGAGGACCACTATGAGTTTTTGGTCATGCCCTTTGGATTGTGTAATTCTCCCTCCACTTTCCAAATCCTCATGAATCATGTCTTCCATCCTTTTCTCTTTCATTTTGTCTTAGTTTTCTTTGATGATATCCTCATCTGTAAAACATGGTCAACCCATCTTTCTCATGTGGATCGAGTTCTATATCTACTCTCTCAGCACCAACTTTTCCTCAAACAATCTAAATGTGCTTTTGGAGCTTCATAAGTTGAATACTTGGGTCATATTGTTGGAAAGAAAGGTGTCAAGGTGGATCCTAATAAGATTGAAGCTATGCAAGATTGGCCTCACCCAAATACTCTCAAACACTTGCGTGGTTTTCTGGGTTTAACATGAAATTATCGCAATTTTGTTAAGAATTATGGAAATATTGCAGTGCCTCTCAATTATCTCATTAAAAATAACTCTTTCACTTGGACTCCCACAGTTGACAATCCTTTTAAGCCTTGAAGGCGGCTATGTGCACCACTCCGCTCCTGACCCTTCTTGATTTCAAAAATACCTTTGTCTTGGAATGTGATGCTTTCGAGAGAGGAATTGGAGTATTCCTTATGCAAGATGGTCGACCTATGGCCTTTACCAACAAACAATTATCAGAGTGACATTTGGTCCAATCAATATATAAAAAGGAAATATTGGTTATTCTGCATGCAATGGATCTCTAACACCCTTATCTATTGGGGAAATGCTTCCAAATTAAGACAGATCATCAAACCTTCAAGTATTTTTTGGAGCAATGCCCTTCCTCCCCGGAGCAAAAAAAAAGGGTGACTGCGCTCTTTGGATATGATTATGAGATCATTTACAAGAAAGGAAAATATAATGTGGTTGCTGATGCTCTTTCAAGAAAATATGAATATGAAGGATCCCTTTTTCCCCTTTCCTTCATTGTACCATATTAGCTCCAAGATGTTTACCAGGAAAGGCTACAAGATCCCAAAATTTCGCATCTGATCCAAAAACTGTAGGCCAATTCTCTAGTTTCCCCAAGGTACTCTTGGCATAATGATGAGCTTCTCTACAAAGGACGTTTGCATTTAAGTAAACAATCACAACTTAAACCCACAACAATTTCTGATCTTCATGCTACACCCACAACTGGGCACTTAGGGTTTACCAAAACCTATGACTGGGTCAAATGTTCTTTTTTCTGGGATGGTATGAAACAAGACGTTCACACTTTTGTGGAAGAATGTGATGTTTTTCAATGCAATAAGGGTGAAATAGTAAAATCTCCTGGCACACTTACCACTTTTGATTCCACCTACTATTTGGAGGGATATCTCTATGGATTTTGTTGTGGGCTTACCTAAATTGGGAAATAAGTTAGTCATCATGGTGGTCATTGATCGTCTTTCCAAGTATGATCATTTTTGTGCTCTTAAACACCCATTTAATGCCTCCACTATGGATCATCTTTTCATGGATCATGTCTCAATATTCATGACATGCCTCATTCTATTTCTTCTGATCGAGATACCACTTTCACCAAATTTTTTTGGCAAGAACTGTTCAGGCTACAGGGCACCCCATTTCATCTCAACACAACTTGTCATCCTCAGATCGATGGTCAAAGTGAAGTTATCAAAAAGTGTTTGGAAACATATTTCAGGTGTTTTGCATCTGAAAGGAAAAATCAATGGGATCAATGGTTACCACTATCTGAATGGTGGTACAACACTTCTTACCTTGCAACTACCCACATGACTCCTTTTGAAGAAATATATGGAAAAAATCCACCTTCAGTTCTCTCATACCTTCCAAGTGTATCGAAGGTCCAAGCGGTTGACCAAACGCTTACAGTTTGAGAGGCTATTCTCTATACCTTCAAAGAGAATTTGGTCATGGACCAAAATTACATGAAGCAACAAGAATATCAAGGTTTCTTTGAACATCAATTTTTTGAAGGAGACCATGTGTTTCTTTGACTGCAACCTTATAAGAAAACTTCACTCAAGGTTGACCATTGTCAGAAACTGGAGCCCAAAATTTGTGGTCCTTATATTGTTCTCAAGCATGTGGGATATATGGACTATTAGTTATATTTTCCAAATAATTCTAAGCTCCATCCTATTTTTCATGTCTCTTGCTTAAAGAAGGTGATTGGAACTAAGTTCAAAATCAAACCAGCCTTCTCAAGTTGGATGAAGAAGGCTCCAATTGGTTGCAGCCACAAACCATTTTGGACCAACATGAGCATTGTATTTGTCAATGCACCATCAAGGAAGTGTTATTCCAATGGAGAGATACAACTCTAATAGATGAAACTTGGGAACCGACTACCATTCTACAACAATTTACTCATCTCAAGCCTTGAGGACAAGGATGTTTTTAAGGGGGAGGGCATGTTAGGGACCTAACCTCCCTATCCCCTCACATAGGTAGCATAATATATTTCCATTTAATAAAGGAAAATATTAATAAGGCCTAACAATAAGGAAGAATAAGCCAAATGTACGAAGACATAATAGAAGCTTTCACTTCTGGAAGATATTCCTCTAGATTGTTCTTTTGGATAGATATATTTAGTATAAATA
Source organism: Picea abies (assembly GCA_900067695.1). Taxonomy (NCBI): domain Eukaryota; kingdom Viridiplantae; phylum Streptophyta; class Pinopsida; order Pinales; family Pinaceae; genus Picea; species Picea abies. The sequence continues at coordinate 21,765 of CBVK0101018696.1, forward strand.
GGAGTAGATGGAATGAAAATTTTTGTCTTGGATATTATTGTAATAGATATATGCTCTGCTGGAGGTTTTCCCCTTGAAGGGGAAAACCTCCATGACCAAGGGGGAGCGTTGGCGCCCTGCTACCAAGGTAGGGGAGCGCTGATGTCCTAAAACCCAGAAAAATGTCCAAAAAACCCTAAAACTTAGTTGAACTTTGGCATTCAGAGTATGTGTGATGGAATAAGGATTCAATCAACATATGAAATCAAACATACGGGGTGAACAAGGTCTAAAAATAACAAAGGGTAAGACAAGGTCTGTGAGGAAAACCAAAACTAAAGAGTTTCTATTCGTCCCCAGTGGAGTCTCCAATTTCTGTTGAAGGAAAATCTCCCCACGGACAGGTAGATCTCCTCTTGAGAGCTAGACTCTTAACTCTTAAGACAAAATATGCTTATCGTGAACACTGACTTCCTTTTAGATCTAGATAAACTAATGTGTGAGGAGGAAGGAGAAAATAAGTACCTTTTACCGGTGTTTGTCCCTGCACGGTCCGAGTTGAGCTCCAATCTTGAATTCTTCGATGAACCTTGTAGACAAACAAGATACAACCAACTTCCTACCCTACTGAGATTATCTTAAAACAAACCTATCTACTTAGAGACAAGTTCATGTAAGATCAAGCACAAACTAGAAAGAAACAGGCCAAGCATATTATATTGATGAGAACAACAACGAAGAAAACTTACAACCATAGATGCAAGTGCAACAAATTCATCAAGTCCTCCTTGTCCAACCTTTTCTCAAAATCCCCACGATCAGAATGAAAATAAGTTCACTGATTATTCTCCTCCACTTCACTGTATGTTTCCTATGAGATCATAGGTTTCATGCCTCCAATCTTCCTCCCCTTTCACCATGAGAGGGCCTGCTTATATAGGTTTAGAGAGGCCCAACCACTTGAGATATCCTTGGGGTAGGTTGAGGATTTTCCTCCTTCAGTTATGGATCCTCCCTAAGATCATGGCTTGACCAAGGATTCGAATCCAACTACCTTTAGATATTGAGAGAATCTTTCCCTCATTCTTTTCAACAAACCAATTTTTGCCCAGAATAGGTAGCGCTCCCCCAAAAGGGGCATCAGAGCGCTATAACACTCCCTAACAATGCATAGGGGGGTGACAACACTCCTAATAGTAGAAACTCTCCTCAAAAATGGCAGACAGAGCATTATAACACTCCCTAAGAATGTATAGGGGGGCGCCAACACTCCTAACAGTGGTATAGGGGAGCGTTCTCCTCTGAAACTCAATTTTTAGTGGTTCTTTCAAATGGCAAGAGGTTCATAACCCTGTTAAACCATTCCTCTTCTTCCAAATCAAATGTTTGAGGTGTTTCAAGTGTCCTTCCGATGTCATTATAAGCACGAAATAGGAATTATGGCAGTATTCTTTTTCTGACACTTGCGACACTTACGACCAAAATGCGACACTTGTGACACTTGTAATGATGACACTTGCGACACTATCGAAGTGAGTAATTTTGATGTGTAACAGATTGCCCCCCAAAGTATGAAGTTAGAAGATGAGAATTGATAACTGAAATGCTTTGTAGACTTTCAAGCAAGGGTATAGACACAGAGAACCTGACAAAAGCTGCACACAAACATCCAACAAATATTATGACATGTTTCAAAACCAAAGTAGGCATACCTATGCTTGGGTGATAAAGACTTGCAAGATATGGCCACCATAAAATACACCGCGGATCCAAAATTGTATTGATAAAAGATATAACCACCGAGGATACAGTGTGGATCTATACTCCTATGACCTGAACTGATCGTAGCCATGAAGAATACACAGTGGATCTACAAGATGACAAGACATAGCCACAACCAATACAAAGTGGATCTATGTAACAATATATGTGTCATTGTTCAAAAGAAACTCCTTCACAACCTGGGAAAAGTACATATAAGAGTGATGACTCAACCTAGGGTCTTCTTACCGATCCCAATGTAGTACAAATCTAACCATGTGAATAGATGTACTGATGTTGAACATGGAAGAAACCACTTGATTACCGGTCAATGATGTAAACCGGTAACAAGCGTGAGGGAGATCACCATTAATGTCAATGATTCCCAAGGTACTCTAGTACATTCCAACAAATGTGAATGGATGAGCTGAAGTCGAACATCTGTGGAATCATCTGATCAGAGGTCAATGATGTAAACCCACTGTTGAACGTGAGGAGGCCTGCCATTGAGACCTACAGGTCCCAAAGTAGTTACTGGTTTCTAAGTCTAGTTTCTGGATAATGTGGTGAAGTCGACAGGAATAGAATTGTCGAAGGAGGGCCTTAATGTATCCCCCATAAATGACATGAAATGAACAAAGAGAAGTAATTGGTAGATCGAATGAACATGGACTGACACGGGTATTGAGACAAGATATTTGTGATGGCTGACTCTTGAGGCGGATACTTCCCTTGAACAATGAGGCACAATAGCATAAACATGACATGGACCAAAACACGATGATGCAGTGGATACTGTGACTTTCGTCGGGTGACCCAAAGGAGTAAGAAAAACTCAGAGGATTGGTTCAGTGTAGAGGTTCATCGGATTAATATGTGTGAAAAGACAAAGTGCCATGTTCAAGGGAGACTATAAGAGTTACTTGGTAATGTTCTCAAAAACTGCTTGGCTTGCTTCTTTCAATTTTTTCCCCCATCCAGATAGACGAGTACCTCTTTTTAATTTAGAGAGCTTGAGGAGGGTAACACATGCTTGATATAAATCACCTTCGGTAAGTTTCTCTTCCTTTGTTTAACGAACTGGAAGAAGTAAGGGTTCAATCCCATATGGGCCCTTCAATGTATGATGGTTTAACGAGTCCAGAGAAGGTAAACTCGAAGGTTTTTTAATGATTATAGAGTTTGGAAAAACACTTAAAAGAGAACTCTCTCAGTTCCTTTTTCGTAAAGTAGTCCGATGAGACCGAAAAAGAGATAAACTATCTCTCAACAAACATTTTCTTCAAATACTTTAACGAGCGTGAAGAGAACAAGGTCGCTCGATAATCTTTTCATGTTTAGAGAGTCTGAAAATAACTTAAAGGTGGCTCCAATGTTGTCCTTTTTTGTAATGTTAGTCTCATGAGGCCGAAAAAGAGATAAATTATCACTCAAAAGACGCCCTTTCAAACCTTTTAACGAGTGGGAAAGGAAGCAAGATCACTCGAAAATATTTTCATGTTTAGAAAGTATGAAAAGAGCTTAAAGACGACTCCAGGGGATTCTTTTTTCGTATATCCATACAGGTCAGAAAAATAGATAAAATTTTACTCGGATGCATTCTCATGTATTTATGAGTAAGAGAAAGAACAACGACTAAGCTCGGTATTCCCCTAGCTTGAAAGCTAGTGGCTTAACTCCAGAATGATCATCAAAGGCTGGAGACGTGCCCCCCAAGCTTCAATTCATTCACCAACTTTGAGGTTGTCACCAATTTCTCTACGAGATGAGAAAAAGGAGAAGGGTGGATGAAAAGAAGGTTCAAGAGAGGTGACTGTTTCATTTTTTAATGAGCTTGACACAGGAAAAGAGCTATGCTCAGGGATTCTGTTTCATTTTTTAATGATTTTTCCATAGAGAAGAGAAACTATGCTCGGTACTGCTTCTTGATCATAGCTTCCAAGAGGATAATGCTCTGGAAGGATACCATGTCAAGGGACAAAACTCAGTCATGGCCTCCAGGAGATCTTCTCTGGATGGAAGATAATCACTTGGGAAGAACCACATGTCGAGGGTCATGATAGGGGTAAGGAGATCAGGCTCCAATAACCCTACCGTAGAAATCACCATGTCAACTACTGGATCCAAATCATTAGAAGTCAAAGGCATGTGAGATGATGGAAAATCAACATCAGGAGGGGAGATAGAGTGTATATATTCCCGAATTTATTCACGAGTGGGAAGAAAAGAGGATCGGTGACGGTTATTATCCTGAGGTAACTTGTCAATGTGAAACATTTCCGGAATAGATTCATGGAAAAGAAAAATTGGGGAAATGCAGTCGATCACAGACGACAAGGAACTCAATGGTGATTGCATCGAGGAACTATTGGGTCCTAATAGATGTTGATAATCTAACGAGGGAGAAGCAGATTGGATAGAAACGTATGATGTTTTGGTTGGACTAAGTGACATGGTGTCACCTAGTGCATCGAATTCCAACGGACAAGATACAATCCAAGGGTCAAATGATTCCAAAGATTGATAAGCCGCGGTCAAAATCATATCGACGGTGGCAATATGATGTGTAGTTGGTAGAAGTGGTGTAGGGAAGGTACCCATGAGGCTAGAATATTTTAGTAAGCCAACACCAACACTTTCATATGTGATCTTGTGGTCTCCCAAGAGAGGAATATTGTTGGTAGCGGGAACGCGAGCATCGGTCGTGCATAAATCCAACTGATCAATAGTGACAATTTTGTCCTGGTGAGGAAATTGTACACATCGAAAGACCGACGAGGCAACAACAGTCATAGCATAAAACCAACTTCTTCCAAGTAACAAGTTGTAATTGAGGGGAGCATCGACCACCTTGACATCAATAGTAACAGTTTTTCCACCCAATTGGATGGGCAGGGACTATAAAAACCCATGGGGATGAAAACCTTGCCCATCGAAGGTGCGTAACATCGTTGGGGATTTGTTAAGTGCGGGTGATTTTAAACCTTTACAACACGCTAAAGACATGACACAAGTTGAGTCTCCCTCATCCATAATAGTTCGGTGGATTTGTTGATTATGAACAACAACATCAACTTGAAAAGCAAGTTGGTGAGAGAGTCGAGACGCATAATTGTCCAGGTTAAACATAATATGGTTGGATGACTCAAGATCAACAATGCCAAGAGTGGCTAAGAGCGTTCTACGTTGACTGGGGCAGTGCTGTAGAACTTCTAACACAAACATAGCACACGATGCTTGAGCAAAATCTTCAACAATGTTGTAGTTATGAGCGGCACATGAACTGGGATTAAAGGTATCTTTGTGGATAGTTCTCTTAGGAGGGCGTAAGATAGAATCGAACATGGGTTTCTCAATCTGAAGTGGTTCATATGGAGGATTAGCCGATGGAAGACTAACGGAGGATGATGATGGATCCGGTAAGTTACCGGTACCGTTAGTGTCTTTTCCTTTGTCAGGGTTACCTGGTGTGTCGTATGTCTTAGAGTGAGTGGTAAAATTAATCCCATTAAACATATAAATATGTGCACTCGACGAGGCCTCATCATTAGGATGGCTAGAACTGCCCCCAGGAGAGGGGGTTTCAACAACCATGGATTGTTGTTGTGGAAAAGGCTGAGTAAGCACAACGGGTTGTGACTTTCCTTGGAAAATTTTGGCCACTTCATTCCGAAGTGGACAGTCTCGAGTGTAGTGATCGTCAGTACAAATGATACACATGAATTTCAGTTTCCATTGTGGTTTCTTTTCGGTAGCAGGTGTTTGATTTTTTGGTTGTTCATTGTTATTTTTTGATTTATTCTTTGTCTTCTTATTACCTCCATATTGTTGTGAACTGCATTCACCTTAGAGATCTGATTTTGGGGGGAAGTAGAGGAGAGTGTGAGCAATTGGGAGGTAGATTGAGTTTTGACGGAACCAATAACACCATCTACATGAGATGAGGATGACGGTTTAGATGAATCAGTATTAGCTCGAGCAACATTCAGAAGCAAATCATACAAAGTACCAAATTGTGAATAAACCAAATCTAAGTACTGATCCCAAGCGATGGCTTGTTCCTCAGTGACCTCACCACCCATAGCAACATCGCGAGCAATCGGGGGTAAAAGTGATTTAGTAAACCATTCTGCCAATAATATGTCAGGAATGATTGCCTTGATCATCCTTCATCGTCGCCTCCACTCATGAATATGGTCAGAGATATGCACAGAGTTAGTTTGACGAAGGGAGGTCAAGAGTTCAGTACCTGTATCGTAACGAATAGGCAGTTGAAAGTGTGTGAGGAAAGACATGGTGAGGGAATTGGAATCATGAAAAGAAGCATGTGGTAGTTCAACATACCACTTTGCCTCCGAGCCTATAAGTGTTCGCTGGAAAAGATGCAAATGTACAGAATCATCCATAAGGGAGTTTGATGAACACCACAAATGGAAAGTCATCACATGGTTGTTTGGATCTTCACCAGATTTTCCATCAAATTTCAGAATATCAGAAGGAAGTTTAGCTGGAATGACTGGCCAAACTGGTGAATGAGAAATAGGATCATTAGTTAACAGAGACAAGTTTGGGAGATCTAGAGTCGCAAGGAAAGGTAGCTGTCGGTTAATTTGTGGATGATACTGGTGCGGAATAGGAACACCAGTAGGACCATAAACTAGGTTAGGTGGATAGTTGTAACCAGTAGGTCCTCTTATATATGGTTGTTGCTGGCTAGGGTAAGTAGGATTCGATGGTGGATGAGAAACATTTGCATAACCCGGTGGGTTCTGAGCATTATAGGTCGGGTGATTTGCTTTCCCACGAAGAGGATACACATTCTTCCCTTGAGAATGGTAAGGAGTATATCCCAGAGGTGGATACACATTAGACCCATGAGGAGGATAAGATTGTGGTCCCGAAGAACTCCAGGTGGTGTTTGGGATGCCACCTGGATAAGGTTGTCCGTAAGATGTTCCGGAAGGAACATGATTTGATACTCCTCCTAGTGGATTATGAGATGAGTTCCCCCCAATGTGGGGTTGAATGAAAGTTCCTCCTGAAGATACTCCCTAGGATTGTGAAGGGTTTCCAACAAATGAAGGTTGCTCCCCTGCCAGCGATGGATTAACGACCGAGGAATGACTGGAAAATGAAGGTTTCCCTCCAAGAGGAGCATGAAAAGGGGGATGTCCCCCAGGAGGGGTAGGCCCACTATGGAAAGGTATTCCTCCAAGAGGGAAAGGTTTGTTAGATGATGGTTTCCCTCCAGCTAGTTGTGTTTGGCCAGCAAGGGTCTGCATTCTTGGGTGAGAAGATGTCCCAGCAAGATCATGTGGAACATGTGGAGTTGTAGAATAAAAGCTTGTAGAAACAAGGGTAGAGATTGAAGTGCTTTGGAGATGAATATAGGTGATGAGTCCAACATTAGGATGGAATTGTGCTGGTGTAATAGTAGGGTTAATAACCTGATCGACTGGGTGATTCATGGTTTGACCGGATGGTCCTGTTTCACTAGGAGGGTCATGAGGATGAAAGGGTTGTCAAAAGGATTCAAAATGTTCATAGAGATCACGTCTCGATGAAGTCCTCCATACATAATGAGCAGGTGTGGGATTGGTATCTACTACGGTGTTAGGACGGACATGAGTCCTATATTCATCACCAAAGATTGGTTCTGTGGATCCCATATATGTTTCAATAAAAATCCTCTTCGATAATAGTGGGACCTCCTCGTCTATGATGTTCTCAAGGGAGTCTAAACAAACCAAAAGTGGTTTGAGAGGAGTTACCGACATAGATGTAGTGGGATTTTCAACCGTGACCAAAGTGCCTTCTGATTTATCTAACAGAGGAGAAATAATACTTCTAGCATCGGATTGATTTTCTACCTCTCTACGGTAGTTGTCTTCTAGAGGGTTAGGAGGTAAGGGTTGATAGCCTTCCAGAGGCATCCCTTTCATCCTACGTGATCGACGAAGACCTTTATCATCTACAGGCTCAATTGTGGAGAATAACAGAACACACTGAAAATCTAGGGCCAACTAACAAAATGAAATAACATACGCTAATAGAATCTAGGAATCAACCAAGCAGACAAAAAACTTCTCTCGATGATCGTACTAGTTGGTGATGAAATCCAACGTCGCGTGATCAAGTCAAGAAGGGGCTAGGATATGGTGGAACAATTACAATGGCAACCTGCTTAACGAACTTTCACCTTGGTGCAAGCTTCCACACAATAATTATGGATTTACCCTCCAAGGAGCCTGAGTGAATTTGACCAATGTCTATTCCAGGTACAGTGAGACTTCTCTCCACTTTCACCTTGTGTAAGTACCTAAATATTATGGCAACTAAAGACACCAATTCACAGTGAGTCCCTAGGCAGGTACAATCGACAGTTTGATCCGAAATGCATGGGCAGGATAACAAGTCCGAAATCAACCTGAGAGGCTCCCACACATAATCGTGGGTATACCTCCAAGTGACCCCCAATATACGATCTGACCACTACAAACAGTTGAACCACGGAGGGATAATCTCCATAATTCGCCCGAATGCGACCTCGTGTGTAACCCTTGTGGGAGAGGGGGATCCTAGAAAACCAATACGACAATTGGATTTGACTCTCCCTAGCTCAGGATGATAACGTTTTTTTTGAAAACTTTGGAGAGTTATACTCACAGCCTAATTGAAAGTGATAACCCTAGTCTACTATTGGTGGAAGATCCTAAAAACAAAAGTGTTCTAGATAATTTTTAATTAGCATTCGTTTTATAGCTGTTCTTTACTCAAAGGGTGTATGAAAGTGAAACTGATGGAATGATGACTCAAATTCCCAAAAAATGCATGAAAAATGATAAGCAATCGTTTCTTTTCAATGAATGCCTAATTAAGGGAAAGTGAAAGAGTCGTTTTCACTATCAAACACTAATATGAAATATCCTCAATCAATTGGTTCTCAATCGAATTCGATGCAATGCTAAAACATTTCAGAAATGCCTTCTAATATGCAAACCAATCACTAAGATGTATTTTTTGTCGTTTGTATGCGAATGAAGATTATTTCAATGCAAAAAATTCTCCTGCCAACTACTCTTTCATATCAAGGAGATTCAGACAAGCATAAGCAAATTTTTCACAAACAACACACCCTCTTGCTATGATTGAAACAAGAAGCAAAGAGAAAACAAAATATAACAAAGAAAATCAAACAATTCACACAAAAGAGAGATGTTTAAGAACAATGAACTCAAAAAACCAAATGAGATGATTCACAGATTTTTGATGCCCTTCACCAGAGTTCCCGCTCAGTCGGATAAGAGAGAAGACAACAATGGATTAATTCCAAGTTCTCAACAGTAGAAAAACTCAAAAAAAGAAGAAGGCCACAAAATTTGAACAACAACGTGCTTCTTTCTTAGAAGGAAGGATGTCAAAGGTCAATAGGAAGAAGCATTGAATCACAAAGAATCTCAACAAGTGGAAAACATAGATTGGATCTCAGAAAATGTAATTCTGGAAAGGATTTTTTGCAAAGAGAGGCTGGTGCTCTGGTGTAAGGGGAACCAAAGCATTATAACGCTCTGTCTAAGACCAAGGAGGAGTGCTGGCACCCTGATACCAAGGTAGGGGAGTGCTGGTGTCCTAAAACCCAGAAAAATGTCCAAAAAACCCTAAAACTCAGTTCAACTTTGGCATTCAAAGTATGTGTGATGGAATAAGGATTCAATCAACATATGAAATCAAACATACGGGGTGAACAAGGTCTAAAAATAACAAAGGGTAAGACAAGGCCTGTGAGGAAAACCAAAACTAAAGAGTTTCGATTCGTCCCCAGTGGAGTCGGCAATTTCTGTTGAAGGAAAATCTTCCTGTGGACAGGTAGATCTCCTCTTGAGAGATAGACTCATAACTCTTAAGAAAAAATATGCTTATCATGAACACTAACTTCCTTTTAGATCCAGATAAACTAATGTGTGAGGAGGAAGGAGAAAAGAAGTACCTTTTACCGGTGTTTGTCCCTACACGGTCCAAGTTGAGCTCCAATCTTGAATTCTTCGATGAACCCTATAGACAAACAAGATACAACTAGATTTCTACCCTACTGAGATTAGCTTAAAACATACCTATCTACTTAGAGACAAGTTCATGTAAGATCAAGCACAAACTAGAAAGAAACAGGC
>CBVK0101018728.1:0-10477 GCA_900067695.1 Picea abies
ATTCCCAAGGAGGTCACCAAAGAGCAGAATGAGGCCCTAATGAGACCAATAACTTAGAAGAAGGTGGATCAAGCCCTAAGGGATACCCCTATAGGTAAAGCTCTAGGGCCATATGGGTTCACTCTAGATTTCTTCCACCACTGCTGAAGCATCATCCAAACAAATGTATGGAAAATAATCGAGGACTCAAGAAGATCACGACAAGTCTTCCAAGCCATTAATGCTACCTTCCTCACACTCATTACCAAGGAAAACCACACCACTTCCCCCTTACACTTCCAACCCATTTCCCTCTGCAACGTCATCTACAAACTCCTCATGAAGATCATCCTACTCGTCTCAAACACATATTACTGTTCATAATTTCTCAAGAACAATCTGGTTATGTGGAAGGCAGGCAAATTTTGGACAATGTCTTCTTGGAACAGGAAGTAATCCACTCGCTCCGCTCGACAAAATCACCAGGTATTCTCCTAAAACTAGATCTCTCAAAAGATTTTGATAAATTGAGATGGAGTTACTTAAAATCTACTCTCCTTGCCTTTGGTTTTGAACCCAATTGGATCTCTTGGATAATCAACCTCACCTCTTCAACCTTTTTTTCCATCCTGGTCAATGGCATTCCCTCAAGACCTTTCTCTCCTACTAGAGGCATAAGACAAGGGGACCCACTCTCCCCTTTCCTCTTCATTATCATGGTGGAAGGACTCAGCCACACCATCAAAGCAACCATCTTAGATCAATACCTCTCTGGTCTCAACCCCCATGGATTCTTGCCCCCCATTTCACATAGTCAGTTCGTAAATGATCTACTCTTAATGGGAGTGCCCGAAGCTAGAGAATCCATCCGCATCAAATCCATCATCACCCTCTTCTGTGAAGCCTCAGACATGGAGGTGAACCTTTCCAAATCACAGTTCTTCTTTTTCAATACACGTCCGGAGATCCAAAACCATCTCACGCTTCTACTGGGTTTCACTCGTAGTACCCTACCTTCCACCTATCTAGGAATCCCCCTTATAGATAATCCACTAAGAAATCTATCCCGGGAGTCCCTTCTCTCCAAATTCTGCAAATGACTCTCATTGTGGACTTTCCGCTCCCTCAATATGCTTGGCCTCCTCATCCCCCTTAAGTCTGTACTTCAAGCTCTACCGGTCTATGCCTTATCATTCCTGGCAGCTCCGAACTTCATCCTCACTACCTCGAGAAACATGAAAAAGAGATTTCTTTGGAAGGGCACTAAAGAAGTAACCAAAAAAACCCTTTGTAAGTTGGAAAAAACTCTACAAACCAAAGAAAACATGGGGCTAGGCCTCAGATACCCCACCCTTCTCAACAAGGTCCTTAGTGAAAAAATTTGGTGGAGATAGTTAAAGTGACCCTGAGACCCATGGGCCCACCTTTGGAGGAAAAAATACACCCCCACAACCCCAGAAAGAGAACTCAACAGGTGGAATGGGCAAAGCCCTGGCTCACTCATCTAGAATGCAACGAGAAACAATAGGGAACTCATCACAGACCACTCTTTCTAGGAACTGCAAAGAGGAACTTCATCCCTCTTCTGGAGTGACTCTTGGCAACAAATCCTAGCCCTACAAATGGATCTGATAATGAGTAGCCTCATATCCCACATGAAATAAGTAGGCCTTATTAAAGTAGCAAATTATTGGAACGTAACACGAAATGGGGATATCTGGCGCACCTGGAAAAACACCCATGAGGCCTTGAACATCCCCAATGAAATAAACATCCAACCATTGATGGCTCAGAGGCCTTGAACATCCCCAATGAAATAAACATCCAACCATTGATGGCTCATCTAGATGCAAGGAAAATTTAAACCAACATGGGAACGACATCCTCATCTTGGGACATACTTCCACAGGCACTTTCAACATTCCGGATGCCTACCAACTCAAAGTGGGACATGGATCACTACCAACAGAGGAAGTCTGGAGAAAAATTTGGGAAACAAATTCTTGGCCGAGAATCAACACTTTCCTTTGGCTAATTGCCCACAACAACATTCTCACATGGGATAACTTAAGGAAAAGGGGATTCATTGGCCCTTCTTGGTGTCAGCTATGTGGTTTAGAGGAAGAAATGCAAAATCATCTCCTAAATCTTTGTACCTACAATTTGAATATTTGGGATCATGGCGCTAGCCTCATGAGAACCATGGATAGGAATCATGTATGCATACAGGAAACTTTAATAGGATGGCGTGCCTCAATTTTTAAATCCCCTATCCTCAATAAAATTTGGAAACTCTTACCAGGATTCATCCTTTGGAAAATATGGAAGGAAAGGAATAGACATATCTTCAAATTCACCACTAAAAACTAGCAGGAGGTTTGGGCCACTATTCACTCCAAAATCAAAGAAACACTCTTTCTCTACCCCTAGACTGATCAGGACTGGAACTACCTGATGAATGAGTGCATCATCCTCAACTCCTGGAAACTCTATTTCCACTCCTTTCCCACCTACCCAGACAACAAAGCACACAACAAGCCTAGCCCTACAAAATGGGAGACACCAAAAACAGGGTACCATAAAATGAATTTTGATGGAGCCTCCAAAGGAAATCCAAGACCGACAGGCTATGGAGCAGTCATCCGCAACACCAAAGGAGAAATCATCCACATTGTATTGAGAAACTTGGGGCACAATACCAACAATGCAGTAGAAATCTAGGGACTCCTCAGAGGTCTACAAGCAGCTCAAGCTCAAGGGCTTTTCCCCATCATTGATGAAGGAGATTCACAAATTGTCATCCATCTCCTTGGTCATATCCTACATGGGAAAGATCCAGAAAAAATATCCCCCAGCTAGAGACTTATGAATGGACTCCTCAGAATCAAATCCATTATTTAGCCTAATTGGGTAATATTACCTTCCCACATTAGAATATCGAACAACCAAGTGGCCGACCTGTTGGAAAATCATGGTGTTGATCTCAAGGAAGGGGAATTTTCATGCTCCCCCTCCTCCACCTCCTCTCATCCCTTTGTGATAGCTTGCAGATAAATAGATAACACCAAATATTGGCCCTCGGATGGGGTGTTTCAAGGAAATATGAGTGGATAGGCCATGGGGAGGCCACCTGGCAAGACCACCATCCAGTTGGTGTATGACGAAACCCCTCCCCCCAGCACATCACCTCAGCATTTAAGCTCATATGCCTCCACCCATCAGAGCACTCAAGATGGACTTCTATCATGCATGCTCGATGACCTACATGTCATGTCACAATCCATCTCCTCTCCCCTGTTTTGTTGCCTCAGCCTCCAACCATAGGAGCATTCTGCCTCTCTCAATCTATAGAACTCTCCCTCTCCCTCTATGGAGCTTTCTGGTTATTCGACTCTGCGTCCTCTTCCCCAAGACAACCTCCCCCCTCACCATGCCCTATTTGCAAGGTAAACCAAGGCGAGGAGGCCCCTGGTACACTACCAGGGGAAAGGAAATGCCCCATTCTGACCACACTTCGGTTTTCAAAGCTATCCTTACTCTAAATCCTTCCACAACTCTGTTTTTCATCGCTCCTAATCCCCTCATCACTCTTTATCCTACAGAGCCATTTCACAAAGAGGACCTCCCTGTCTTGGCTCCCATAATAGTACCTTCTCCTGCAAAGCCAATTCTTGAAGCCACCCAGGACCTGTCACTACTTTCAAATCCTTATGGCTACCAGGTAGAATGGTTTGACTCCATGGGAAATTATCTGGGCTATGCACCTCCCCCCACCTCCCCACCTCATCCCGCATCCCGTCCTTGTCACTTTGATGAATTCACATCCTCTCCCTCACCACTTCCCTCCACCCTGATCAACTCCTGACCTCGTTTCACCTATGACAAATGCGTGGACTGGGGGAAAATCATAGCCTCACACCCGAATTGACCAAGGGACATGAGGACATCAAATCATCCCTCTAGGATTTGTAGAAGTGGGATGCATAGCATTGGATTAGGGTGGACAACTTTGTGTCATTTCTCCAGGATCTCCAATAGGAAATTGCAAAACATGACAAGGGAAAGTTGAAGAAAACCCAGGCCTTTGCAGGCCCAAAATTTGGTCCAAGTTTCTAGATCTCTTATATTTAAGTTTTTTTAGTTCTTGTTATTAAAACTAGCTCTGTCAAATTCAGTTCAGTTTACAGACACCCTTCTCCCTATGAGGCACTGTAGTCATTTTCCTATATATATTAGCATACAGACAGCTCGTCACCTTGTGTGGCACTGAAGCTTTTGCATGACAAACAAAGTCTCATTTTGGACAAGTGTCGCTCTTTTTTTGGACAAGTGTCACTCTTTTTTGGACTATTTCTAACAGTCGTTTCCCAATTGGGCACTGTTGGCATGCAAGATATCTGGTTTGTAACTTTTTCAAGAAGGCTCTAATATATTTACTAACTTATAAAATAAAAAAACTGTTGACGGGCGAAATTGTTTGTCCATCAATTGAGAGAGTGGAACCGATCCGGGGTTGTCTAAATAACCCAAGCCAAGGGAAAGATGAAGAAAACCCAGGCCTTTGCAGGCCCAAAATTTGGTCCAAGTTTCTAGAGCTCTTTTGTTTAAGCTTTTTAGTTCTTGCTTTTAAATCTAGCCCTATCTAGTTCAGTTCAATTTACAGACAACCTTCACCCTACGAGACTTTATAGTTTTTTTTCTTGTATAGATTAGCTTTCAGACAATCTGTCGCCCTATGTGGCACTTTAGTTTTTTGCATGACAAACAAAGTCTCTTTTTGAACAAGTGTCACACCTTTTTTTGAGACAAGTGTTACTCTTTATCAAACTTGTGCCAACAATGATTTCTCAATTAAACAATGTTGACATGCAAGGCAATAAGTTTGTAATTTTCTCAAGAAAGTTATAATATATTAACTAACTTAAAAATAACAAATTCTAAAAAAATAACAAATTTTATTAAATATTATTTATTTTATTTCCATTAAAATTACCTTTTCCATATAAAATAATAAAGTTTTTAAAACTTAAAATTTATAAAAATCAGGCTTTCTCACATTTAGAATATTAACCAACTTTTAACATGTTATAATATTCCTACTTCTAAAATTTCAATTTCATATTCCCAAACTAGATTCAATAAATTTTGATGGCCAAATTTCTATCTACTGTTTTTATGGAGATTGAGGCTTCTTGGTTTGCCATCTTTACACACAACCTACTTCTTTTTGTTAGTTAATGTTATAAATGTTAAAGTAACAAGGAAATTTAATAATTATGTTTATGTATATTAATAAAAGAATTTTATAAATTACTAACTTATTTTTATCTTCATTTTTAAGATATATAGTTTTTTTAAGTTGAGTTATGTAAATAGTCTTATCATTTATAGTTCATATTTTCTGGTTAATTTTGTTATACACATTTATGCATAATTAATACATTATTATAAGTTGCAAGTGTTTCATAATTATTTTAAGTTTTCATTCTGTAGTACATATAATTAATACATTAATATATTGTATAAGAGACAAGTATAAGCAGCTTTGCTGCTATTTTCACTTATTTATTATGTTGAATATTTCTAAATCTACTTAGATGAGTATCTCTATATTAAGAGATTTATTAAGGGATTTATCAAGCACACCCAGGTATCAAATTTCTCTTAATGTTTAATATAATATTATCTAATTTAACATATTTACCTAACTTTATTTTTATTATTATTATTTTTTTTAATTGACTGTATTTTAATTTTTCTTAATGTTTAATGTAATATTATCTAAGCTTACATTATTTTTATTTTTCTTCATGTTTAATATAATGTTATCTAATCTAACATATTTAGCTGATTTTATTTTTATTATTGTTATTTTTTTTTAATTGACTCTATTTTAATTTTTCTTAATGTTTATTGTAATATTATCTAAGCTTACATTATTTTTATTTTTTATTGTTGTTATTTTTTTTAATTCAACCCATTTTAATTTTTTTTTCTTAATGTTTTTAATTGAGCCCAATTTAATTTTTCTTTTTTAATTTTTTAAATAAATTTATCTAACCAAATCTAACATCACACTAGGTGACAACATCTCTGTAAAAAGTTTTTAATCAATAAACTAACCAATATTTTTTATCTTATCCTTCAAATCTATATCCACATTTTATGGTTTATTTATAAGCCTAAAGACTTAGAAATAATGGAGATTAATTGTTTAAAGTGAATAATGGTTACAACAGTCTAAACCGAATATCATTATATATTGCACTCCTCTTTGATTTAATAAAATGCAGCGTGGTTTGTCTCTAATGGCCTCCAGGTGTTCTCTCTCCTGAGAGAACTCGTTTCTTTCTCTCTTCTGTTTTCTCTCTCTTCTATTTTCAAGATGGTATCAGAGCACATTTCTGATTTTAGTGACCGTGGGGTTGTGACAGCCGCACATTTCTGATTTTAGTGACCGTGGGGTTGTGACAGCCGCTGGGAGATTGTGAGAGCCAAATGTTGCGTGCGTGAAAAAATCTGCACACCGTAAGGGAAGAAGAGGGCTGAAATTCACACTGCATTTTATCACACTGCGTTTTATCAGAGCCTAGGCATAGTTTGGACCGGTCAACATCGAATAGAACACCTGGGTACACATGCTCGTTGGTGGTGCACCCATATCAGACAATCTGGAGTTGGCCCATTTGTAACCTCCCATGGTAAAAATTTATGAGTAATGCTTCTTTACAATTAACCTCGAATAATTGTCGATAGCCCAGGTAAATCGAGAAGAAGGAGGATCGTCCAGGGGTTGATTCTCCACGGGTTGTCATTGATATCGTTGATTGTTGTTGTGGAGCGTGAGAAACGAGTGTGGTATATTTTTCAGTTACCTTTATCTGTGCCGGATCGCTGCAGGGATCTGTTTTGGAAATCCTCGCGTCCAAAGGCCGTACACCCATTACCATATACGTTGGTATGGATTCTCCATTCTTTGCCTCAGATATTTCCCAAGAATTCAAAGTCCAACTCGTCGTGGGTGCCCTGGAAGTTGTCCCGTTTGATGACACAACCACAATTCATGCAGTGTAGTCGTCCGGGAGCTTAATCGAATCGTTGAACAAGACATACCTTCAGAAAACGCTAAGGTTAGATTAAGTGCATGCTACAAAGGAACTAAGTGGAGAGGAGCAAACACCATTTCGATTCGCATTCGAGAGGAGTCACGACAGATTAAAGAGAAGTTTGCGTTGGATTAATCGGCTGCGTCGGATTACACTACGCAGATTTGAAAGGAGTTGCACCCAGTTGCAACATGAGTAGAGGCGGATCGCTAGTTCGCTGAAGGCCTCCACGATTGTTTTTTTTTGCTGCTTGAATTCTCTAAATACCTACAAATATAGAGAACATGCGCGTAGGTTAAAAATCTCAGGAATCTCATTATATAACGTTGTACCCAAACAGTTTTCAACAATCCTCTTGAAAAACAATATTCTCTCCAAATCGCTTCCCTGGTAAAATTGTCGTTCTTGCGTTCGAATCGTTGTTTTGAATTTGTTGTGAGTTTGCTGCGTGAAGGAATTTGCAAGGATGGCGAATCCACTCGATAAAACTTATCTCAATAAATCCAATAAATTGGATGGCTCGAATTTCGTCAATTGGAAATGCAGACATTGATGGAAAGTTATGGTGTATCGACGATAGCTAAAGGAGATGAAGTGCGACCTAACACGGTTGCAAGTGCGACAACGGAAATAATATAAGAATGAGATAAGAGCGAGAACGAATCCAAGGTATTATTACAAATGTGTGTGAAAGATAATATAATTCCTCACATTAGAGATGTTAAGACTTCTAAAGAATCCTGGAAAGCACATAAATTTGTATGAGATTAATAATACAAATCGTATTGCTAAGTATTAAAATGGGTATAAATGACTCTGTTAATATTTTTCTTGGGTGAATTAAAGACATGAAAGATAAATTGGGAGATACAGGAGAAAAGTGTCAAGCATTGCTCTTGTCACAATTTTCCCAAATGGAATGCTAGAGGACTATCAAATGTTTATAACAGGCCTTGCATCGAGAGAGAAAGCTCCTACCTTTGAGGGACAGATATATTGTTGCAAGAAGAAGAGAGGGGCACGGATTTGAACCCGAATTTGAAACCAGTGAATTCACACTTAGCACTATGGACAAAGAAGATATTCCGTAAAGGAAAACCAGGAGAAGGAAGCAAATGACGAAGTTCATTTCAGAGGAAGTCATTTCCAAATCCAAATTAAGGTAGCCATCGAATAGAAATGAACCTAAGCGTTTCTATTGTGGTAGGATTGGGCATATTTCCAGAGAATGTTATAAGAAGAAAAATGATGATGTTAGACATAAACATAAGAAACATTCAAGACATTTTGCAGATGAAAACCCAGATTTTGATTCAAAAGATCTCAAATTGTTTGTGTCTAATGTTGCACTATTTCCTGAAACTGATGATATTGATGCATGGTTTGTTGATTCTAGAGCCTCGATTCACATGACATGTAATAATAATTGGTATATAAACTTTAAATAAACACATAATGGTGCACATATTTATCTTGGAGATGATCGTTCCTATCAAATCAAGGGATATGGAGATATTCCAATAACACTTCCAAATGGTACTGTTAGACACATTTGCAATGTTGTGTGTGTCCTTGGGATAAAGAAAAACTTGATCTCTGTGTCCACAATTACAAATCAGAATTTGAAGTTTGAATTCTTCAAGACACTTTGTATAGTGAAGGACTTGCAGAATCATTACATAACTGTTTCCTCAGGAGTCAGAGTTGGAGGTCTATACAAACTTGATGTCACCAACAAGAATCATCAAGCTTGAATTCTACAACTATGCCTATAGAATTTTTTTGGCACCAAAGGTATGGTCACATCAATTATCACAATTTGTTGTTATTACAAAAAACAATTATGGTTGAAGGACTCCCTATGTTAAATAATGAGTATGCTTCTTATGAAGGTTATGCATTATGAAAAATGCACAGAGATGAATTCCCCTCGAATTCTGATAGGAGAAAGAAATATGTATTAAAACTTATACATATTGATATTTGTGTACCAATGCATGTTTGTGTACCAATGCAGACAAGGTCCTTAGGAGGTGCTTATTATTATTTTTTATTTATTGATGACTGCATAAAATACGTCTGGGTTTATTTCCTTTGAAAAAAGAGTGATGTTTTTGAATACCTCAAGGGATTTAAAAACATGGTGGAGAAGAAAATGGGAAAGTCCATCAAAATCCTCCACTTAGATCAAGTGGTAGTGTACAGATTAAGGAACTTCATCAAGTATTGCAAAGATCATGGAATAATACAACAATTTACAGTACCCCACACTCCACAGCAGAACGAAGTTGCAGAAAAGAAAAACAGAAATCTGGTGGAGTGTGCACGAAGTATGAGGAAAGGTAAGAATCTCTCAAATGATTTTTGTCATGGAATAATACAACAATTTACAGTACCCCACACTCCACAGCAGAACGAAGTTGCAGAAAAGAAAAACAGAAATCTGGTGGAGTGTGCACGAAGTATGAGGAAAGGTAAGAATCTCTCAAATGATTTTTGGGTTGAGGCCATTAGCACTGTTGTTTATTTAAATAATAGAAGTGAAACAAGGTGTCTTCATCATAAAACTCCTTTCTAAGCCTTGTATGATTCTAAACTAGAAGTTAATAATTTGAGGATATTTGGGTGTAAATATTTTTCACATATTCCAAAGGAGAACATGAAGAAGCTTGATTCTAAAGCTATCAAATGTATTTTTGTAGGGTATTGTTCATAATTTAACAATATAACTTGTTTGATCCATCTACTCACAAAGTGTTTGTAAGTAGAGATGTAATTTTCCATGAGAAAGTAGAAGGAAACAATCAAGACAACAACCATGAAGTATGGCATGTACTTCTTGAAGATGAATATGTCAAAGAAGAGAAGAAACAATAGGAAAAGGAGCCCAGTGACATGGATACATCCAGTATTGAAGAATAATCTTCACAAAATAGAGAAGAAGTCACCAGCCAATTGAGAAGATCTTCATGATAGGTTCGTCCACCTAAAAAATATAAATATTATGCCCTGATGAGTAATATTTCAAATGTCATAGAACCCATGAGTTTTAATGAAGCTAATGGACATGAAGAGTGGAGAAAATAAATGGAGGAATAATATGACTCTATAATGAAAAGCAAAACTTGGGAATTGACTGAATTGCCTAAAGATAAAAATCTCATAGGATGTAAATGGATACACAAACCTAAATTCAAAGAAGATGGTAGTATAGATAAATATAAAGCTAGATTGGTGGAAAAAGGATATTCACAGAAGGAGGGCATTGATTACGCAATTTTTTTTGCACCAGTAGCTAAATTAAACACTCTAAGAATGTTAATTGTATTAGCTACAAAGTACCATTGGAAGCTTCACCAATTAGATCTAAAATCTTCTTTTCTGAATGGTGA
>CBVK0101018731.1:0-18210 GCA_900067695.1 Picea abies
TTTAATGTATTGTAATATTAGTGAAAATGTTGTTGATATTTTCAGTAAGCATCTTGGGAAGATACAATTTGAGTTGTTTAGGGAGATGTTAGGTGTGGATGTCAATCCATTAAAGGGAAGACTTAGAAATAATGGATATTAGTTGTCTAAACTGAACACTGGTTCCAACCGTCTAAACCAAATATCATACTATATATTGTACTCCTCTTTGATTTAATGAAATGCAGAATGACTTTTCTCTAATGGCCTCCAGGTGTTGTCTCACATGAGAGAAGCCCATTTCTTTATCTCTCTTCTATTTTCAAGTTAAAGTTCATTTTTTCTTTTAGAGTTTTAAATATGTTAAATATATCTAATCACCGACAGTTTCCTCCATAGAGACTAACCATGACGATTGTTTCTACTGCGTGGTTTGTACGATTTATTTGTATAATCTATGAGACTATTATCAACCCTAACGGGCATACATGGAACAATCTCGCTGCCATATTCGTTTCCATTTCTCCCATTTCTTGTAGTTTGGCTTCAAAGTGGAGGTGGAGATTAAGATGAGGGATGTTGTAGCTAAAATCGAGGAGGTGGAGATAACTGTGCAAAGATTAATGGAGATAGACAAGGTGGAAGAGGAGTCGAAGTAGAGAGTATAGCGGTGACTGTTGCCATATCTAATGAGGGATCATAATGGAAGAATTTGGATGTGTTTGTTCAATAAGTTAAATGTAACAAGACTATAGTATTTTAGCCTTTATTTGGGGGGAGCGTTGTCAATGATGATTTTTGAGAGCGTGGATTATACTTATCAGTGGAAGGATCTCAACGTGATCATGTAGCAAATGATTTTTTGATTGTTAGAATTGGGTGATTCATTGTGAGGAAAAAGTTGCATCACATTCAATGAATGTGTTAACAATGAAGAAAAATGAAGCTTCCATAAATAGAGGGAAACCTACCATGACCAACAAGTCAAAGGAACTTTCTCCAATGTATGTAATGCTATAAATTTAAATAAAGTAACTTTCTCCAATGTATGTAACACCAAAAATTTCTTAGAATCTCAGAAACTTCTTTTCACACCGAAAATTATCTAGATTGGATGATTCCAGATTTTCGTAGGCTCCAGATTCTCAACGATTAATTGTATATAAATTCATTCATTGGTATGTTGTATAATCAATATGTGTAATCATCATTTGAATGCATATAGTAAGTTTGGGACATTTCCTGTTGCTTTTCGTTTGCCTTGTTTTTCTCTGTGCATAAGTATCGATCGATCATGTGCATCTGTTATAATTCCATGTCATCTGTTTCCTTCGTTTGATTACTCCAAATTTATAATTTCTCATTGGTTTCTCCTAAGTTGTGTTACTCTATTTTTGTTGTTGTGTGTGGGAAAGCAAAGGTCGCTCCAGATATCATAGTGCATGTGTATTGTAGGAGAGAAAGGGTAGGTGATTTCCCTTTGAATTAATTATTGGATGGTTTATAACAAAAGAAGCTCCAACTTTGTTTCAGTAGGCAAGTTATAAATATGTTCCTAACAACTGGTATCACAGAAAGGTTGTTGGTAATCATGGGAGGTCGTCAGAACGCCCAAAAAATAGAAGGAGATATCGCAAGAGGTAGTTGGTCTAGTTGATCTTATGAGGGGAACATGTTATCGTTGGTCAAATTGCAGAGATCATTGGTAAGTCGAATCCGTGAGAATAATTCGTGGACGATGAAATCTTAGGATGATTATATATTTTGATGTAGAGGGGTTTAATTGAGCAGTGTCGGTCAATTTTTTGAGTTTAGTCCCATTAAGCACGAAGACAACAAGGCCAATTGACATGGAGAAGTTGAATGGGGATAATTTTTCCCTATGGAAGTCATAGATGGATGATATATTGATTTTAAGCGATCAATATTTCTCAATTGAGGGAATAACAAAGAAACCATGTTCAATGAAAAATGAGGATTGGCTCAAGATAGACAGGCATGCCATTTCCACAACTTGTCAGTGTCTATTAAATAATGTTCACTTCAATGTGGCCAGAGAGAAGACAAAAACATATTTATGGAGTAAGATGCATGATCTATATGAGAAAAACACAACATAAAACCGGGTCTTCTTAATGAATAACTTATTCAATCTTACGATGAAGGAGGGTGCTTCAGAAGAGGATCACTTAAATGATTTCAATATAATTACTATCCATCTCACCTCTATTAAAATAATTGTGTATGATGAGATTAGAGCCATCTTATTGATGTGCTATGCCCCAGACTACTGGGAGAATCTTATTGTAGCTATGAGCACTTCAACACCCACAGAAACCCCGAAGTTCGATGATGTTAGAAGAAGCTTAATAAATGAGGATTTGTGAAACAAATCAATTATAGAAAACCAGGGAGGAGAAGGTCTAACTCTAGTTGATCGCGGTAGGAAAATTGATCAAGGCCATCAAGGTCATTTGAGGTCAACATGAAGATTGAAATCGAGAAGAGGAAGACTTATTTTTTATCACTGTGTAAAGCCCAAGAACATGAAAATGTAGTGTCAAATATGAAAGCGTGAACAAAAGGATTAAAAACAATCCAAGACATCAACCAACAAAAGAGAAGGTGAGACTACTTCTGTAGTTTTATAGAATGAGTTTTATTTATTGTTTCAATAGAAGATACATATTTATTTTCGTCCAACTAGTGTTGATTGGATTCTTGACTCTGGGGCATCTTGCCATGCAACCCTAAGTAAACATAACTTTGTTGCATATAGTTCTAGTGATTATAGTAAAGTGCATTTGGGAAACAATCAATTTTTCAACATTGTGTGAGTGGGAGATGTCCAGATCAAGAAAAAGGAAGTAAAACATATCTTGTTGAAATAGGTTATGCACATTGCAGATATGTGCATGAATTTGATCTTTGTAGGAACATTAGATGACAAAGGTTGTTCTACAAACTTTGGAAAAGGTATTTGAAAATTAGTAAAGGGGAATTGCTCATGGCTAAAAGATCCAAGATAGGAACATTGTATACATTAAGAGAAATATTAGAGAAATCATATGTGGTTTTTGTTGCAAGAGAATAAATCTCAACAAATTTGTGGCATAAGTGTCTGGGTCACATGAGAGAAAAGGGTCTCAAAATCCTCACTGGAAAAAATATGCTTCTAGACTTGAAATCCTATAATATTGATCTTTGTGAGTATTCTATATATGGTAGAAAATGAAGAGTTTCATTTATGAGAAATGGCCATGAACAGAAAATAGATTTGTTAGAATTTATACATTATGACGTCTTTGGTCCAGTAAACATTAAGTCATTAGGAGGAGCTTCATACTTCGTGACATTTATAGATGATGCATATAGTAATCTTTGGGCCTAGCCTATGAAAACAAAAGATGAGGTATTTGAGATATTTTAGAAGTTTCATGTTGTTGTTGAAAGAGAAACTAATCAATTTCTCAAGTGTTTGAAGATAGATAATGATGGGGACTATTGCTCCAACACATTCAAATAATATTGTAACAAGTTTGGAATAAATCATGAGAAGATTGTTCCTCTTACTTCTCAACATAATGGTACTACATAAAGAATGAATCATGTACTATCATGGAGAAGGTGAGGAGCATGTTTTCAAATTTTGGATTGGAAATTATTTTTGGGGAAAAAGCAGTAAAGACAATCTGCTACTTGATAAATTGATCTTCTACTATAATTTGGATGGTGGCATTCATAAAGAATTTTGGACCAGTAAATGGAAAAATTAATGTCACCAAGAAGTCTTTGGATGTGAACCATTTGTGCATATTCCCAAAGAGACTATAACTAAGCTAGATGATAAATCCATGAAATTTTATTTTCTAGGATATGCAGATGGTGATTTTGGTTATCGTTTGTGGCATCCAATTAACAGTAAAGTTATTAGAGGAAGAGATGCCATATTCAATGAGTTAAGGATGTTTAGAAGTTTGCAGGTAATATGGAGGTCAAGAAAGTTGTTGATGGGTCTATTGAACAACAAATTGATATTCCACCACTGCAAGAAAATGAGGAACATATTCAAGATCAAGTTGAACAACAAATGGAAGATGATGAACAACAACAAGAAAAATTTGTACAACAACCATTGCAATAAGTCCATCCCGGAAATGCACCACCACAATTGGTCCGCATATCTACTAGGTCTCACAATCCTTCACAAAGGTATCCTCCCTCAAATTATATTTTATTGACTAATGAAGGTGAAATTGATTGTTTTCGGGAAGCTTGTAAAGTTGAGAACAACAAATAATGGAAAAAGGCAATGGAGGAAGAAATGTGTTCCTTACTAGAAAAAAAAACTTTGGAGTTGGTGACGCTTCGAAAAGGAAGAAAACCTATACAAATCAAATTGGTGTACATGATTAAGCATGAGGGATAAGGGGAAAATGAAAGATATAAGGCAAGGCTCATGGAGAAAGTATTTTCTCAAAAGAAAGGTATTGATTTCATTGAAAAATTCTCTCATGTTGTTAAGATGTCATCCATTAGAGTCATCCTTCATCTTGTTGCTTCTTTAGATTTGGAGTGTGAGAAATTAGATGTAAAGAAAATTTTCCTTCGTGGTGAATTGGAAGAAGATATTTATATGGATCAACCAGAAGGTTTCAAAATAAAAGGTAAAGAAAACTTGGTTTGCATATTGAAGAAGAGTCTCTATGGACTGAAGTAGGCACCTCGTCAGTGGTATAAAAAAATTGATTCATTTATGCTGGAACATGGTTTTAAAAGATTAGAGGTTGATCATTGTGTCTACATTAAGAGGTATATCCAAGAAAAGTACATTCTACTATTGTTGCATGTGGATGACATGTTGGTTGTTGGACATGATAAGAATATGATTAACAAGTTGAAGAAGGATTTGGGCATCTTGGACATGATAAGAATATGATTAACAAGTTGAAGAAGGATTTGGGCATCTAGTTTGCAATGAAATATTTGGGTCCATCGCAACAAATACTAGGAATGAAGATCATACATGACAGAAAGGAGATAAAATTGTGGTTATCATAATAAAAATACATTGAGAAGGTGTAAATGATAAGTTCAATATGAAGGATGTCCATCCAGTCGGTACACCCCTTGCAACCCACTTCAAACTGAGTGTCCATTTGTGTCCTTGTGATGGAAAGGAGAAGGAATACATGAATTAAATTCCTTATTCTTAAACATTTGGCATCTTGATGTATGCCATGGTATGTACTTGGTCAGATATTTCACATTCAATATAAGTAGTGAGCAGGTTCCTAGTAAATCCAGACAAACAACATTGGCAAGTGGTAAAGTGGATTTTGAAGTATCTCAAGGGTTCTAGTCATTATTGTCTATGTTTTGGTAATAATGATGTTGTTCTTGAAGGTTATACATATGAAGATACAGATAGATATGTGGACACTAGAAATTCCACTACTAGTCATTTATATACCTTTGTATGTGCAACAATGTCTTGGGTATCTAGACTACAGAAAGTAGTGGCCCTCTCCACCACAAAGGAAGAGCACATAGATGCAACATAAGATTTCAAAACATTGTTGTGTAAGCAATGATTCCTAGGAGAGTTGGGAATAAAACAATATAAATATATGTTGTATTGTGACAATCAAAGCACCATCCATTTAGCAAAGAACCCAACATATCATTCAAAGACCAAGTACATTGACATCAGGTACCATTGGATTCACATTGGATTCGAGAGGTATTGGAAGAAGGCTATTTTAACTTGGAAAAGATCCATACAGATGAGAACCCTGCGGATATGTTAACCAAAATTCTATGAAGAGAAACAAAAAAACTATGTCAAAGATTGGTAGGACTAGGGATGACTTGATGAGCAAGCTTGGGCAAGTTTCAACAAGAAAGAGTTCATCCAGGAGCCTATATTTAGCTTCAAGTGGGACAATGTTAACACTGAAACAAAATGAAGCTTCCAAAAACCACTAGAAAACCTACCACGCCACATCCAAAAAGTCAAAAGAGTAGTTAGAAATTAAATAACCGAACTTTCTTGAATGTATGTAACGCTACAAATTTCTTAGACTCCCAGAAACTTCATTTCACGCCCAATATTATCTAGATTGGATAATTCCAAATCTTCGTAGGATCCAAATGCTTAGCGATTAATTGTATAAATTCATGTATAAATTCCTTCATCGATATGTTGTGTAATAAAGCTATGTATAGTACCTAAGTTTATTAAATAACATTAATAATGGGAAATCTAATTTTTTATGGGCTATGGGTGGAATAGCTTAGTTGTGTAGGTGTTCCATTTTAATACTTGCAATAATAACCACTACATGTCTCTTATTATACTGCCTCCTCCCGTGGTACATATCTTTTTTTCTTGTTGAATGTTATTGATTGATAACTTTGAAGCATTATTGGAGCCTAGTTTGAGAATTTACATTCGGAATATATATTTTTGAGGTGGTAAAACTAATTTTTTGTCCTACTTTCGGAAATCGATTCAGTGCACCCACTGCTACAACCATTGCATTGTACTCAAGCCTCCATATGCATGCATATTGTATAGGATTATGGGATCCATTATATGAGTATGGATCTTGTAATTAAAACACAATTTACGAACCCCATGATATTTATGCAGAGATGAGCACTTAGCTCGGAAAAAGGATTTTTCCATACCCCTCTTCATTTCATCAAAAAAGGAAACCATCCTATGGCTTATACCTTCTCAACCATCAACTCCCTCATCATTTCATCAGCAAAGAGAACCATCCTTTGGCTTAGACATTCTCAACCATCGACTCATTCCCTAGGGATGCACAGGCCAAAGCTTACCATACAAGCTTAGGCTTGGCCCCTAAGCAGGCATAAGATAGAGCTAACCGAGGAAACGTAGGTCAAGGATGACACAAAACGTACCTATACATCACCTCATGATGGCGTGCAAGGATTTATCTCGATGGTTGATTCAAATCTGGGTGAAAATTCTACATCTGATACGATATTTCACTCTCTCAAAGTCTACGTCTGACACAAAGTCTACCACTATAAAAAACTTTTCTATCCTTGTTTAAATTTTGAGTTAAATGAATAACATTAATAATGTGCATTTAGGTTCTCATGAACTTGGGGTGGCATCTTTTAATTTTGGAAGAATAGATTTTAATCATACACCTACCTAGTTGATCATGTATTATTTGTTAGTGTCTTCATCGTTTGTCTCTCCACATCGATAACGATTTATCTTCCCTTCTTCTTATATACCCTCCACAACATAAAAAATGAATCTGTTAATTTAGTTGATCACGTGATTAGTGGTTAGTATCTTCATCATTTGTTTCTCCACGTCGATAACAGTAAATATTTCCCTTCTTCTCACATAACATAGACATGAGAGGTGTTTTCACACACATATATTTAGGTATGGAATTTCACATATCAGTCCCTGCGAACCTAGGATTATAGCGATGAGTTTTCGTTGACCAACTATTAGTTTGTAGTTGACCAAAAAATTTACAATTTTGTAAATTAAATTTTATTGATATTTTTAAATATTTAAATTTATTTATCTATAATACTATTAGATGTTTTTTAAATTTTATTGTAGAAATGATAGTGTGCAATTATTTAACCTATCAAATATTTAAGTTTTATTGTATAAATGACAGTGTGTAGTTATTAAGTTTTATTGTAGAAATGACAGTGTGTAGTTATTATTGTAGAAATGACAATTTCTTCTTGTCTTCATCTTTGAATCAATTCATCCTTCGTTTAAAGGAGCTAGTGTCCCTATTTACGATACTCGATGGGAAAAATGTAACAATTTAATCATGTAGAAATTCGTTTACCTTGTCTTGCGATAAGGTAAGGTGTGATGATGCATCATCGAGTGTTCTGCATGCACATTTATAATAACGTATCATTTGCAAACTTTGCGGTGTTTAATCAGGCACATTATCCATCGTACGGGAGATAGGAAATTCTTGGTCGTGGTGTTAGGGTTTATATAGTTTTAACTGGGAGACATAGACCAATGGGTGAATATCAAACTCGCGAGGCAATTCACGTTTGAAGGCATTGTTGCCCAGCTTTTCCAAAAAATTATAGGGATGATATCGAAGTGAATGGAGTTTGTGATGCTTAGACCTCCGAATGCATTTGAAGGGACATCTGAATGTTATCTTCAATCTAGAATGAGTTTTATGATGTTTAGACCCTTAAACAAATTTGAAGGGACAGTGAAACATTATCTTCAATCTAGCATGGAGAGGGAAGTTGATGGTGATCTCTAAGTTCCTTCACCGGCTCTTGATTTTGGTGTAGTGTGATCTTCTCGACAAAAGAAATGGCTTGTTATGGGGTGTTGAGATGCTACTAGGAACTAGGAGATTATATTAGAGTTGAAGTTGATAGGGTGTTACACGGTGATGTTTATAACAAATTCAAAAGGGCTAGTGACATATAGAGAAATGAGAGAGTAGAAATTATTATTTTACACACCAAAATTGTTTTTACTTTCACTATTAACATTAAATAATGTTAGATATAAATACATCAATCTTTGGCTTAAGATAGATACAATATCTTAGAAAAGTTAGAGTCACTTCATAGAATATCTCAACCACACTCAGAAATAGGGCACACTAAGAAATAGGGACCAATTAGTTGGAGAGAATATCTCATATCCAACTAGATCCAACAACCTCTTAAAACATATAAACAAACTCCTTACTTAGAGACAAAGTCTACCATATAATGACCAATAATAATATCAATCACAAGTATGATTAGGAGTTAATAATTCCAACACTCCCCCTTAATGACTACTTTTCTTAATCTTTGTCATGTCTAGTCTTCATCATCATCTATTCCTCTGCAACAAATGCTCCACTATAAATTGAAGAGACTCCTAATCAATAAAGTCTATATCTGGTCCATCTTGACACACATTTTGTACCTTGATCATGTGCTCATTACCAAATTGTCAAAGTACACAAAAAAGAACAACCATCCATTAGAATGCATGGGTACCTAACCGCTCAAACTTCCAGTCTAATCAAATGTCCTTTGTGTACATGGTTCATTCAAATTCTTGATGAAACCCCTTAGAATGTAAAAATATATTGGTTTTTAGGCACCTCCATGAGTCTACAGCCAACATTCTCCACTTATAGAGTATCTCCCGCCCAAAAAGTAAACTCTTCCAAGTGTTTATCAACTCCATATCAAAGGTTCTACACTATATAAAACAAGTTATCCAATTCATAAGGACACATGGAAAAGGGTAATGCATGTACATATCCAAGTATTATAGCAATATTCCCTTTACATGTTACATACATAGATATTGATGCATACAATTAACATACTCCATCATATTAGGACACTAGCTACAATATTTGAAAAACAATGTCAAGGTAAAATTACAACACTTCTATTAACTACCAACTCTAGGAAAGATACAAACTCAAATACATAACACCATAGACTTTCTATAAATACAAGATGTGATTCAAATTTTGTTATGGTGAAGTTTACTTTTATTCAACACAACTCATAAAATTTACCTCATTTGTCCACAATCATTGAGGTTTGTTGTTTCCACAAGAACTATCACCAAATTCCCTTGACCCAAACTCTAAGAAACTCTTTTTTGCATCTAGAACAACATCTATGTCCTTCCCTCTAGAATCTCACCATTCCATTTCAAAATTAAGTCTATGTTTAACCCTTGGTTTTTCCACCAGGAACAATTCAACTTCATTGTAGTTTTCACTACCATGATAATCAACCAATGGTTATTCACTCAAGAAAATCAATAATGACCAATAATAATATCAATCACAAGTATGATTAGGAGTTAATAATTCCAACACTCCCCCTTAATGACTACTTTTCTTAATCTTTGTCATGTCTAGTCTTCATCATCATCTATTCCTCTGCAACAAATGCTCCACTATAAATTGAAGAGCCTCCTAATCAAAAAAGTCTATATTTGGTCCATCTTGACACTCACATTTTGTACCTTGATCATGTGGTCATTACCAAATTGTCAAAGTACACAGAAAATAACAACCATCCATCATAATGCATGGGTACCTAACTGCTCAAACTTCCAGTCTAATCAAATGTCCTTTGTGTACATGGTTCATTCAAATTCTTGATGAAACCCCCTAGAATGTAAAAATATATTGGTTTTTAGGCACCTTCATGAGTCTACAACCAACATTCTCCACTTATAGAGTATCTCCCCCCCAAAAAGTAAACTCCTCCAAGTGTTTATTAACTCCATATCGAAGGTTCTACAGTATATAAAACAAGTTATCCAATTCATAAGGACACGTGGAAAAGGGTAATGCATGTACATATCCAAGTATTATAGAAATATTCCCTTTACATGTTACATACATAGATATTGATACATACAATTAACATACTCCATCATATTAAGAAACTAGCTATAATATTTGAAAAACAATGTCAAGGTAAAATTACAATACTTCTATTAACTACCAACTCTAGGAAAGATACAAACTCAAATACATAACACCATAGACTTTCTATAGATAAAGGATGTGATTCAAATTTCGTTATGGTGAAGTTTACTTTTATTCAACACAACTCATTAAATTTACCTCATTTGTCCACAATCATTGAGGTTTGTTGTTTCCACAAGAACTGTCACCAAATTCCCTTGACCCAAACTCTAAGAAACTCTTTTCTCCATCTAGAACAACATCTATGTCCTTCCCTCTAGAATCTCACCATTCCATTTCAAAATTAAGTATATGTTTAACCCTTGGTTTTTCCACCAAGAACAATTCAACTTCATTGTAGTTTTCACTACCATGATAATCAACCAATGGTTATTCACTCAAGAAAATCACTTTTGTCTAAGAACCAATATGTCCATGCTCCTCTAGTCAGTTGTACAATTTTTATCTCAAACACATACCATCCATGAACCAACCATACCTTTGGGCCAAAAACTAGTACCACACATATTTACTAGGAACCTATTGTACTCCAAGGATTAACATCAACCTGACTATAAAGACTGAGTAATTTTCCATCCTATGGAAATATTTCCATCTATCAAGACACCTAGGTACCCAACCAAGGTGATTTCTGGTTCTCTAGGAAAATAGTCTAGATGCACTCTAATATTTTCAACTTTCTTTACATAATATGATGCGCTTTCATTGTCCAGCTAACTTGTGGTGCACATGGAGTACTACATAGATACTTATTTTCCTTGTAGTTCTTTGTAGTTGGATTCACACGTGAGGGCCTTGGAACTCTCGAACGATGTTCAACAATGACTTATTCTACAAACTAGACCAGTTGCTCTACCTTATAGAGGGAGAGATTTCATTTTCCTTTGAATGGAAGAGGTTCTATTCTCTTCAACTAATAGACACATATTTTGTGTCTTTGTTTGGATCTTCCACATATTTGTTTATTCTTTGTCTTGGATCTCCATACTTCTTGTGTCTTTTTTTAGAGTTGCAAATTCTAAAAAAATAACTTCACTATCATATTGAGGTCGCAAGTCTCAATATGTATTCCATATTTAATAAATCCAAGAATGTAATTTAAAAATACACTAAAGAATTTATCTTGCTTGGGAATGTTTTTTCAACATCATAAAAAGGACTTGGCATATGTGACATAGAAAAGAGGTGAGAATGAGGATACCCTCAAGAAATTGTCTCAATCCATAAGGTTGCAAAATCTTAAATATGACATTTTAGTAGAGATAATATTAATGCAGATAAAAGAGAGCATGATCCACAATGAAATTGAATCTTCCCATCACAATATTCACACAAGTCATTCATATAAACCATTGTATTAAATGAATAATACAATCAATACTACAACGAAAATATATATCTCCGACAAGTAGCAATATGACCATGGTGATTCATATTTTCAGGAACTACTTGAAGCATCTCACCGACATATTCTCAAAATACATATCAATCCTTTTTGGAAAATACCTCTTAAGGGGAAAATTCAAGTCCGATTCCTCCTTGTAAATGAATGCATCATCAAAGTGCAATATATTTTTCATCAATTGTGCATTTTTTTTCTTCCAAAGTTCCCATGAACATAACACACATGCATCTTTGTGAACTTCCCAACAAGTTTTCCAACTGCTCGAGATGCTACGGAAATAAAAACCTTAATGCTACCATCATTCATTTAGTAAGTATATCAAACCTCATGCAGTGGGAAAGAAAAAATACGTCATTTTTGTAAGGAGCCACAACATCTTATCTTTTTTTTTAGCATGGATAAAAACATTCAATTGACCAACAACATTTCCAAGTCTAATCATTTATATATAATATTCTCCCCAAGTCAATATATCTAGCATAACACCTCATCAAGGATGAAAATTGTCTCTTTGTCCACTGTCTTGTTTTATGTGTTGCTTCCATTGTCCTCGTTGTTTGAACACGATAGTCACAAAAACACACAGATATTGTTTTCTTTGTTTTTTCAAACTCAGAGAGGTAGAGAAGCAAAACAAAGATGTGGGAAACAACAATGGGGTCTATCTCTTCTCAATATTGATCAATGTTAAATAGATTGCAAAGGAGTTTGAAAATACAAATCAGATCTCAATGGATATCTACCTAATCTAAAAATAATAATAATAAAACTCAAGGATAAACTAAATTCTAACTGAATTGACTAGTTGTACTGGAAGATAGGGAGATGAATTCTAACACTCCCCCTTAATCTTAGCTGTTACACTCATCAACACTTAAAATTCCCAAGTGTTTTCTTTGAAATTCAAAAACACTTTTACCTAATGGTTTTGTAAAGATGTATGTGACCTGATCTCTTGATCCACATAATTGAAGAGAAACATCACCATTATTGACAAGCTCTTGAATGAATTGAAAGCGAGTGTCAATACTCTTTCTTTTCATGTGAAACACATTATTCTTTGACAATGAGATTGTTGAATTTTTGTCACGGAAAATAGGATTTGGCTTTTTTTCCATATGTGCTATATCATTCAAGAGTCTTCTCATCCATACTTCTTGGAAATATGTTGAGGTTGCAATTACATGTTCTTTCTCTATTGAAGATATTGCAACTATGGGTTGTTTCTTCGATGCACATGAAATTAGATTTGTCCCAAAATGAAAAGCATAACTGGATGTGATTTTGATGTAACCTATGTTTCCTGCAAAATTACTATCTTTGTACCCTGTATGAGAATAATATTCAGAAGTTGTGTACCACAAACATGATTGATTGTCCCTACAACATACCTTAGGATTCATTTTCCAACTTTCCAGTGAGAATCCTTGAGGGATTCCATAAATATGGAAAAAAAAATTACTGCATACATTAAGTTAGGTTTGGTTGTAGTAAGGTACATGAGACTGCCTATTGGCCTCTCATATAATGTTGAATCAATCGTTGATCCTTCATCTTTTTTTCTCAATTTTGTTCCTACTGCAATAAGATTTTATCTTGGCTTGCATTTATCCATTTAAAACCTTTTCATAATGTTTGCAGTACACTTTTGTCGATAGACAAAAATACCATGGGTAGATTGATCAACTTGAATTCCCAAAAAGTATCCCATGAGACCAATATCGATCATCTCAATTTTTTTTTCATGGCAACCTTGAATTCCTCTAACTTAAGATTACATGTGTAGATCATATCATCAACACATAGACAAACAATGAGGATTTTACCTTCTTTATTTGATTTTGTGTAAAGAGTAGGTTCATTACTACTCCTACTAAATCCAATGTTCATTCAACAAGATTCAATTCGATTGTACCAAGGTCTTGGAGATTGATTCAAGCCATATAATGATTTCTTCAACTTGTACAATTTATCCTCTTCTCCTTTGACCTTAAAACCAAGTGGATGATCTATATACACTTCTTCTTGCAATATTCCATTCAAAAAGGATGAATTTACATCCAATTGGAATAATTTCCCATTTTTTTGAGTTGTTGTCCCAACAAGTTTTCCAACTGCTCGAGATGCTACGGAAATAAAAACCTTAAGTCTACCATCATTCATTTAGTAGGTATATCAAACCTCATGTAGTTGGAAAGAAAAAATACGTCATTTTTGCAAGGAGCCACAACATCTTATATTTGTTTTTAGCATGGATAAAAACATTCAATTGACCAACAACATTTCCATGTCTAATCATTTGTATATAATATTCTCCCCGAGTCAATATATCTGGCATAACACCTCATCAAGGATGAAAATTGTTGCTTTGTCCATTGTCCTGTTTTATGTGTTGCTTCCATTGTCCTCGTTGTTTGAACATGATAGTCACAAACACACACAGATATTGTTTTCTTTGGTTGTTCAAACTCAGAGAGGTAGAGAAGCAAAACAAAGTTAAATATTGTGGGAAACAACAATGGGGTTTATCTCTTCTCAATATTGATCAATGTTAAATAGATTACAAAGGAATTTGAAAATACGAATCAGATGTCAATGGATATCTACCTAATCTAAAGAAAATAATAATAAAACTGAAGGATAAACTAAATTCTAACTAAATTGACTAGTTGTAATGGAAGATAGGGAGATGAATTCTAACACTCTCCCTTAATCTTAGCTGTTACACTCATCAACACTTAAAATTCCCAAGTGTTTTCTTTGAAATTCAAAAAACTTTTACCTAATGGTTTTGTAAAGATGTATGTGAGCTGATCTCTTGATCCACATAATTGAAGAGAAACATCACCATCATTGACAAGCTCTTGAATGAATTGAAAGCGAGTGTCAATACTCTTTCTTTTTATGTGAAACACATTATTCTTTGAAAATGAGATTGTTGATTTGTTGTCGCAGAAAATAGGATTTGGCTCTTTTTCCATATGTTCTATATCATTCAAGAGTTTTCTCATCCATACTGCTTGGAAAGATGTTGAGGTTGCAACTACATATTCTTTCTCTATTGAAGATATTGCAACTATGGGTTGTTTCTTCGATGCACATGAAATCAGATTTGTCCCAAATTGAAAAGCATAACTAGATGTGATTTTGATGTAACCTATGTTTCCTGCAAAATTACTATCTTTGTACCCTGTATGAGAATGATATTCAGAAGTTGTGTACCACAAACATGATTGATTGTCCCTACAACATACCTTAGGATTCATTTTCCAACTTTCCAGTGAGAATCCTTGAGGGATTCCATAAATATGGAAACAAAAATTACTGCATACATTAATTTAGGTTTGGTTGTAGTAAGGTACATGAGACTGCCTATTGGCCTCTCATAGAATGTTGAATCAACCGTTGATCCTTCATCTTTTTTTCTCAATTTTGTTCCTATTGTAATAAGATTTTATCTTGGCTTGCATTTATCCATTTTAAACCTTTTCATAATGTATGCAGTACACTTTTGTCGACAGACAAAAATACCATGGGTAGATTGATCAACTTGAATTCCCAAAAAGTATCCCATGAGACCAATATCAATCATCTCAAATTTTTTTTCATGGCAGCCTTGAATTCCTCTAACATAAGATTACATGTGTAGATCATATCATCAACACATAGACAAACAATGAGGATTTTACCTTCTTTATTTGATTTTTTGTAAAGAGTAGGTTCATTACTACTCCTACTAAATCCAATGTTCATTCAATAAGATTCAATTCGACTGTACCAAGGTCTTGGAGCTTGATTCAAGCCATATAATGCTTTCTTCAACTTGTACAATTTATCCTCTTCTCCTTTGACCTTAAAACCAAGTGGATGATCTATATACACTTCTTCTTGCAATATTCCATTCAAAAAGGATGAATTTACATCCAATTGGAATAATTTCCCATTTTTTTGAGTTGTTGTAGCTAAAATAGTTCTTACTATATCTAACCTTGCTACTAGAGAAAAGAGTTCACCATAGTTTATCCCAAGTTGTTGAGAGAAACCTTTGGAGATTATCCTTTCCTTATTCTTCTCAATATTTCCTTTTACATTTAGTTTTGTTTTGTGTACACCCACTTGACACCTATGATGGTTTTGTGTATTGGAAAATCAACAAGATCCCAAGTTTTGTTCCTTTCTATGGATTTAATTTTCTCATTCATGGATTTTACCCAGTGTTCCTATTTTACTACTTCTTCAAAGAAAGTTGTTAGATAGGATAGTAAGGCAAAGTGAGTTTGCTTCTCAATATTATTTTTCAACTCATAAATTTCCCTTATTCTTATAGTTATTTGATTTTCTATAGAAGCAGATGACTCGGTGCTAGAAGAAAAACCATTTCCATAATGTTCTTGTTGTCCTTCTACCTGTAATCATGACAGTCTTGGTGGAGTTGTTGTTCCTACACAACAACCTTCCAATTTTCTTTTCTTAGCCTCTCTCCAAGAGAATAAATTGGCCCCCCTTCAATTTTTCCAATCGGAACTCTCACACTCTCTCCCTCGCACAAATGGCTACGCTCAAGTTTTCCTCTCATTCTCTCTGCCTCATGTTCAGTTACTTGTCAAATCACTTTTTATTAATGATCCAAACTTTGGTGAGGCCCCCCTTCCTACGTTGATACATAGCGTACCGACATGCTCATCCTTCTTCCACATTTGAATTGACACACCATCGATTTTTCCATAAATTCATCGTCCACCTCACTTTGAACTTGGATAGCACGTTTTCCTACTTCCACAAAACCTCACTGACATACACCTTCATCGTAGGTGAAGTTCGCATGATCAATTTCGTCTCAATGATATTGGTCACATTATTATATTCATCGCACACACGGATTTTATCTGCTAACACCCTTCCATTCATGTCGTTGCATCACATAACAATGACACTCTCTCCTTTTCACTTCGATGCACTACATATCGACTAAGTTCTCCTTTTCATCCTCGACGCTCTACCCATTGAAAAGTTTCCCTCTCTTGTCGCAAATGCATCAATGGAAATATTTCAACCTCTCTTCATCGGAGAGCACATAGAGGAAAATTTGCTTCCTCTTGACAACGATGATCGGGTCAGCGAAGACCACTTTCTCCTTGAGGCTTATCTCGCTCCCCTCCCAGCTCAGATCCCTTCTTGTTGCATTCATCATTCAATATCCTTACATTTCCAAGGACTAAATTCTCCACGCCTATCTAGACAATTGATCAATAATTCCTATCTCATCTGATTCACTTGAAATCGTAGTCGTAATCAAGTTCCTAGTGTTCCCTAGTGGATTTCTTCATGCACATGGTACTAGATTGTTTGGTTTGTGTTTCTTGATGTTACAACTAAATATTCAGTGTGAAAGCCTCACCTAGCATCAGATGGGTTAATCATAACACCTACAAGTCATGATATTTCTAGCCTAATCATCGTCGACACCCGTGACATCGGTAGAATACTTGAATGGAATATCCAGTTGTCTCGCTAAAACCGTATCTCTGTGATCTTCGCATCGCAAAAAATGATACCCTAATCCAACGTTGTATGAGTAAGTTATGAGTTTTTAAGTCAAGTTGAGTAATGGAAACAACTCATTCAACCAGGTTACTAGTTATCACCACCCATACACAAAGGTCTCAATTTTTTAAATGGTAATTGTTTTAGTGTAAAACTATTTAATTTAAAAACATATTTTAATTTAAATTCATTTCAATTATATAAAAAAAACATTTAAACCTCAATCTATTTAGGATTGGAATGAATTAAATTAAATATAATGTAAATGTATGTCAAAATAAATAGTTGAACGCTCAAACAAATGGGATAATCCTTTCTTTTAAAACTTACATGGAGGGGAGGGCCCATGGCCCACGTTCCCCCTCAACATTCCCTATTTAAACTAATGTATGCCCCTTTTTAAACCTATGTTAAGTCCTTTTCATTTGACATACATGATGTCAACCCCTTCGACAAGTGAGAGGACTTAATCGTAGGTTTGTCGAACACATTCGCAATAAATGATACCAACCCCGTCGACGAGTCGGAGGACTTAATCCTAAGTTTTTCGAACAGTGCTCGAAAGAGTTAACAAGAAGTTTTCCGAACATTGCTCGGAAGAGTTAACAAGAAGTTCCCGGATAGTTTTCGACAGGGATGATCCTAACTACGCCGATGGTGTTCGGGAGAGTCAACAACAAGTACCGGGACTCGACAATGATAAAAGTAACTCCTATGATAGTTTCAAACTCATGGGTTATCATGTGATTTAAGTGGAAAATCAAGCACGTA
>CBVK0101018733.1:0-22300 GCA_900067695.1 Picea abies
TTATTTATCCCAAACCTATATCAGCCCCAAGATGGAGATACCAACCCAGACCGTCAATGCAGTTTAAGGAAATAAAATTCATCATCATTCATCCTCCATCTACAACATACGATCTCTTCTATTCGATATGCAAGAATCACTAGTGAGCCCACCACGATGTAATCATTCAGGTAATTGTTATGCATTATTCCAAAAAAATTTGAACTTAAAAGTAAATTTCATGACCCTCTATATTTTCTCCTTATCAATTAGTAAATACTAGCAAAGATTCTGACTTCACCCAATGTGTCGCCATTTGTTGTGCCCGCACAACAACCTACCGGTTTTCTTTTCTTAGCCTCTCTCCAAGGTAATAAATTATGCCCCCCTTAAATTTTTCCCACCAAAACTCTCGCACTCTCTCCCTTGCACAAATGGTTATAATCAAGTTTTCCTCTCATTCTATTTTTCTCATGTTCAATTACTCCTCATATCACTACTTCTCGATGATCCACACTTTGGCTAGTGCCCTCTTCCTTCATTGATACATAGCGTACTGAAACACACATCCTTCTTCCCCCTTTGCATTGAAACACCATCGACATTTCCATTAATTCATCGTCCACCTCACTTTGAACTTGTCTAACAGGTTGTCGCACTTCCGTCAAACCTCACTGACATACACCATCATCGTAGGAGAAGTTCACATGATCAATGTCGTCTCAACGATATTGGTAACATTATTATATTCATTGTGTCCACAGCTTTCACCAGTTGACACCCTTCCATTTTCATCGTTGCATCACATAACAATGACACTCTCTCCTTTTCACTTCGTTGCACTACATATCGACCAGGTTCGCCTCCTCATCCTCGATGCCCTACCCATTGGCAAGTTTCCCTCTCTTGATAGAAATGCGTCAATGAAAGGATGTCAACCTCTCTTCACCGGAGAGAACATCGAGGATGATCTTCTTCCTCTTGCCAATGTTGATTAGGTCAGTGTAGCCCACTTTCTCCTTGAGGCTTTTCTTGCTCCCCTCCCAACTCAGATCCCTTCTTGTTGTGTTCATCGATCAATCTCCTTACATTTCCAATTACTAAACTCTTCAATCCTATATATAAAATTGATCAATAATTTCCTATCTCATATGATTCGCTTCAAATCACAGTCATAATCAAGTTCGTAGTGTTCCCTAGTGGCTTTCTTCATGCACATGGTACTATCTTATTTGTTTTGCGTTTCTTGACGTTACAACTAAATATTCATTTTGGAAGCCTCAAATAGCATCATCTGGGTTAATCAAAACACCTATAGGTATTGCATTGGTTCTGAAACACAATTTGGGAGAAATTTGGTCCTTTCAGCTCTTAGACAGTGCTAAGTGCACTAGACATCAATTGGCAGTTTTGGAGGATTTATAACATTTTTCTATTCATTCATAACCTCAGTTTCCATAGGTGGATCAGGATCATGTACATCACATATGACCCATCAACTAATGAAATTAAATTTGGGTAAAGCACCAATAAATGCGTGACCTAAACTTTCATTAAAAAACGCCTTTGGGCACTATTTTTCAGTTTCTGTCAAAGTGATTTTTTCCTCCCAAAAATAGTCTAGTCATATAATTCCCACCATTACGATTCCAACACAGTTGATGAAATCAAATTCCGAGGCCTGAAAGTTATAGAATGGTCACCTAGGGTTTCTAGCCCAATCAACGTCGACCTGGGGTTTCTAGCCTAATCAACATCGACACCTATGACATCGTTAATACTTGAATGGCATATCCAATTGTCTCACTAAAATTGTATATCTGTGATCTTCACATCGCAAAAACTGATACCCTAATCCAACTTTGTATGAGTATGTCATGAGTTTTTAAGTCAAGCTGGATAATGGCAACAACTCATTCGACTAGGTTACTAGTTAGCACCACCCATACACAAGGGTCTCAATTTTTTCAATGGTAATTGTTTTAGTTTAAAACTATTTAATTAAAAAACATATTTTAATTTAAATTCATTTCAATTATATATAAAAATAAATAAAAAATAAAACATTTAAATTTAAATCTATTAAGGATTGTAATGAATTAAATTAAATATTATGTAAATGTATGTCAAAGTAAATAGTTGAACACTCAGATCAATGGGATAGTGCTTGGTTTTAAAAATCACATGGAGGGGAGGGCCTATGGCCCACGTGCGCCCTCCACATTCCCCATTTAAACAAATGTATTCCCCTTCTTAAAGCTATCGTAAGTCCTTTGCATTCGACATACATGATGCCAACCCCTTCGAAGATTCGGAGGACTTAATCGTGAGTTTGTAGAACACA
Source organism: Picea abies (assembly GCA_900067695.1). Lineage (NCBI taxonomy): Eukaryota > Viridiplantae > Streptophyta > Pinopsida > Pinales > Pinaceae > Picea > Picea abies. Next base: position 2,324 of record CBVK0101018733.1, read on the forward strand.
TTCGCAATACATGATGCCAACCCCTTCGACGACACTGAGGAATTAATCCTAAGTTTGACGAACAGTGCTCGGAAGATTTAACAAGAAGTTTGTCGAACATTACTTAAGAGTTAACATCAAGTTCCCCGAGGGATGATACTATCTACGCCGATGGTGTTCCAGAAAGGCAACAACAAGTATCCCGACTCGACAATGATAAAAGTAACTCCTTTGATAGTTTTAAACTCATGGGTTATCATGCGATTTAAGTGGAAAATAAAGCACGTATATGAATATTTCTTGAAACATATGAACAAGTTTGGTGTTTGTCATATTTTTTTGAAGGAGAAGGAAGGGGGGATCCACGAATGTCCAAAGCTTGAATGGAGTATCGTATGGAGGGGACGTGGCATCCCACACCTTTTACTATTTTACTCATCGTGATTATTTAGTGTGCCTTGGAAATGTGAGAGGAGGAGAAGGGAGGACTTATGGTCCCTTATGTTTAATCTTTTTGGAATATTTAAATGATTATGCTTAGGTTTGAGAGGTGAGGTAGAGAGAGCCTCCATTTTAACATTTAAAAAAAAGGTTTGAGAGGTGAGGTAGAGAGAGCCTCCATTTTAACATTTAAAAAAAATCCAATTATTTTATTGTGAGTTCCCTCCCCCTTATTAACTTATTTAAAAATCACATTCAAACCAATTGATATTATAAGAGACCAATTTCAATGATTGAAGATTCGATTTCAGTAAGTTCCGCAGTGCATATATGACAATGATATAGAAGAAAGGTCTAATCTTTGAATTTGTGACAATTTCTTGTCCAGAGAGCTCAGATGAGAGCATACCAACACGATCATTGAACAAGTTTTCATAACTCAACTTTCATGTTTCACTTGAAAAAGTTCATGACTTGATTTTCAACGCAAATTAGAGGAGTTACCATGAACGCCTCGAAGCAGGTTGGAGGAGTTAGTAAACTCCTCCGAGCAGGTCGGAGGAGTTAGTTCAAACTCCTTCGAACATAAGAAAAATAGATTTAAAATGTTCATAATGTTTGAATCAGGTGTCGGTTTTATGGGTTATTTATACCATTGGAAAGGTATTTACTAGATCTATAACTTTATAGTTGTAGGTTTTGAGAAATTTCGAACTTATTGCCCTCATTTTTCAATATCAATATATGGTACCTTATTGGCAGCCCCAAAAAACGCAACACCTCAAATTATGAGCAAAAGAAGAAGGAAATGGATCCAGGGAAGTTTACTTGATATTTCAATCAGTTAATGACTCGGTTATTTGTATTCAAATGATTATTCTTGATAGTTTATTTCGAGTTATTCTCATCTAGTGTATGTTGAATGTTGTCAGGTACCGAGCAAAGGAGGATCACACTCAACATTCTCACAATGAAATCTATAGCTAAAGACGATAAAGTAGAAATAACGAAAGATGTAGCAGTGATGGAGGAGAAACAAAGAAAGTATCAAAAAAATGTATGAAGTAGAGATATAGAAACTCCATGATGTTAGACTGTCGACGAAGATGCTCCCATACCCATAGCTAGTCTTCATGATGCATAAGATACATATGGCCGAAATCGATGACGACACAATAGCACTAGGAGACAAATTCAAAATGAAATCGTTGTCCTTGTTTCTCATAATCACAAAGAGGATGGTGAAAAACACTAGAAGACTAAAGGTCATCGACAAAGAGAAAATGCCAAAGGTCTTATTGAACCTGAATAAATACTAGAATAGAACCCAAAGAAAGATATTTTGGCTCTTCAAACATTGTACACTTCTGAACTACTTTGGGAATACAATGTCCACTAAAATTGGAGAGTTGTCCTAAGAGTTTTCATGTACTATTGTTGAAACTGTTAATACAGAGAAGCCATCAGGGTGAGCTTTTGATTGAGAGAAGGACTTGCATCTGTTTTTTTTTTGTTGCAAACTATTTCAAGAAGAATGTTTATTGTTCACATGGGATGTAAGAGCATGCTTGTTTATGGACTATTCTGATGCAATATATGTCCTCTTGCATCTTTTATGTCCTTTCTTATATTATATGTCCTACGAAAATGAGCTACTAATGTATGTGATATAGTGACTTAGAATAGTCTGGTTATATATTCATGTGCATGTGTTTTTTGACTTTATTTCTTCATTTTAGTTATCTGGGTGACGTTACGAGTAGAGTTAGTTTCATGCCATAGCTCATTCACTTACATTAATTATCTCCTAGATATGATAGGTTAGATTAAAATTAGATTAGGCCTGCTTTAGATTGTCTTTATCTACATCTTCCATTTTCACAACCAAAAATCACTCACCCCCATCGGTGGACTAGGCCACAACCGATAGAACCAAACCAACAATGCTTGTCGGGCCAAAATCCGGATAGATTCCCTATTCCAAATTGTGAGAGGTCTAATTGGGATTTCTTACCGGGGACACCCCATTCCTATTGTTGGGATAATTTGGACCCATCAACATAAAAACCCTCTCTTGAATCCTTTTGTGATGCTATGATTCGAGAGCAAGATAATCTTTTGCAACTTGGAGTGATCATCACTATAGGTACATCCAACAAATCCTTAGTGTCCCAATAGAAAAATAAATCCAATAATCCCAAGTAGCAACACCATCCCCACAATAACAAGCAAAACAAGGGTCCCAAACCTACTCAACCAACATCCTCTCCTAATGGTGACAAAGGAGAAAAATAAAAAAATAAGAAGACTGACATACATTGCAACTTTTACGGGAAAGATGGTCATGATGAGTCCAATTTTTTTAAGAAGATGGAGGATTTAGAAACAATGATAAAAAAGAACAACATCAATATAGATTCTACTACTACTTTTTCTTCTCATGGAAATGCACTTTCAACTTCTCGTTTCTCCTTTAATGAAACTTCTACTTCTTCTTCTTTTGATGAGTGGCTTATTGGTTTTAGAGCATATTATCATATGGCTAAGGATAAAGCCATATTTTCTGCTTTAAATGAATGTAAAAAAAATAAAAAATGTGTTGGTGATAATAGATCTCTTAGTGTTGTAGGGTATGTAACAATTCAGTGATATTACTAGGTTGTACAAGTTTGACAACTTTGTGTCATCATCTTTTCCATCAATTTTTGTTTCTCATAGTGATGACTTAATTTTTTTTTGGCATAAGTGATTTGGTCATCTAAACTATCGACCATTGCAAAAAGTACATAATCAACAGATGATGAGTGGTCTTCCTCTTGTTTCTTGCAGAGATGGTGTTTCTCTTGGTTGTATTCTCAACAAACATCATCGAGACAATTTTGACAAATGTACCTCTTGGCATGCCTCGACCCCTTTGCATCTTGTTCACAGTGACTTGTGTGGTCCACTTTATTCTCCTTTTTTTGGGTGCAATTATTAATTAACTTTCATTGATGAATTTTCTAGATGCAGGGTTTACTTCTTAAAACTTAAGAGAAATTTTTTTGACAAGTTCTTGGCCTACAAGGCCCCTGTAGAAAAGAAATTTGGATATCAAATTCAAAGGTTAAGAAAAAATAAGTTTACAATTTACTGCACTAGACAAGGCATCCAAATGAAACACATTGTTCCATATACACCAAAACAAAATGGTATTGCTAAGAGAAAGAACCACATATTTAAAGAAATGGATAATTGTATGATCCAATCTAAGAGATTAAGCCTAAAGTCTTTGGTGGAAGCTAATGTGAAAATTACATAGTAAATCACACTCCCAGGTCTTTGGTGGAAGCTAATGTGAAAATTACATAGTAAATCACACTCCCAGGAAGGATCTTAAAAATATAGCATTAGAAGAAACATGGACTAAACTTAAGCCATATGTAAGTCACTTTCGTGTATTTGGCAGTGTATCATGGGCTCACATTCCTTATGAGAAAAGGAAATCATTGTAGACTAAGAGTGAGAAGTGTATATTTGTTGGTTATTCTGAAGATGTCAAAGGTTACAAAATTCTTCAATCACAATATAATGAAATTATTATTAGAAGAGATATTAATTTTAATGAAAATACATTATCCTGCGAGCCTAATTTGGTGTTTGTACCTTCTTCGGATTGCAATCCATATTCAATGTTTGTTCCTTATTCTATTCCTATTGTGGCTTATTCTTATTTATATGCTTACAGTGAGGATGAAAATCCACCTCCTCCTGCTCAACATTCTCCAGATGATTCCATTGAACATGAACTTGAACCAACACCACCGCTTCTTAGATGGGTCCATTCAACACAAGAAGCAACTAGTGATTTTTTCGGTGGTCCTTCATATCAGCACCAGACACGTTCACAATTCGAATGAGCCTATTCTCTTTTGGTTGAAATTTTAGCAACTCAATCCAGAGACATTTGCAGAATCTTCAGGTCATCTAGATTGGGATACAACAATCCAGAGACATTTGCAGAATCTTCAGGTCATCTAGATTGGGATACAACAATGAATTAAGAGTATAGTTCTTTAATGGAAAATGATATTTGGGATATTGTACCTCTTTTGAAAGGAAGAAAACGTGTCATATGTAAATGTTCTACATAACTAAGTATGCATCATATGGAAGTGTTGAAAGAAACAAGGCTTGATTAGTTTCCAAAGGATTCTCCCAAGTTGAAGGAATTGACTATAGCGAAACCTTTTCTCCTATATCTAAAATGACCTCCATATGCCTTGTTCTAGCCCTTCTAGCCTCACATGAATGGGAGGTCCATCATATGGATGTCAAATCTTCTTTCTTGCATGGGGATTCACAACAAGAAATATACATGGAAAAACCTTCTAGATATTTTGATAATGACTCTAGCCTTATTTTTCACCTTAATAAATCTCTTTATGATCTTAAGAAAGATGCTCGATCTTGGTAACCCAAAATGGAAAAATTTCTTATTGACACTAGATTTTCTAGATGTCATTCTGATCCTAATTTCTATACCAAGAAAGTAGGAAAACATATCATGATATTACTTGTTCCTTTTATTCATGATGACCTTATCTTTGATGGTAGTGACCCAAAACTTTTAAACCATGTGAAAACGAACTTTAAGAAGAAATTTGAAATGATAGACTTAGGATTTTTTCATTATTTCCTTGGCCTCCAAGTCTTGCAAACCATAGAAGGAATTTTTCTTTCCCTGTATAAGTATTATTGTGACCTTTTCATCACTTTCACATGGAATATTGTAAACCATCCCCTTCTCCTTCCAGTCTCGATTCAAACTTTCTTCCACTTGTACTTCTCCAGAAGTTGATGCCACTATGTAACGTCACTTAGTTGGTATCCTCTTATACTTTACTCATACATGTCATGATCTTTCCTTTGTTTTTGGTCTTGTTACTCGGTATATTAAAACACCCCATGAAATCCATTGGAAATCAACTAAAATAATATGTTGGTATGTCTAGGGTACAGTTCAGTTCAGGATACATTATAGTTCATGGGGGACTCCTTTATTGGTTGGTTTCATTGATTCAAATTGGGATGTCAACCCTGATGACCGAAAGCCTATTGTAGGTAATGTTTTTAGCCTCGATTCAAGACTTGTCACTTGGGCCTCTAAGAAAAAACATGATATTTATCTTTCTTTAGCAGAAGCAGAGTACCGAGAAATGGTTAATGCAAGTTAGGAAGCCTTTTGGCTTCAACAAATTCTTTCAGAGTTTGGATTCCAACAACAACATCCAACCACCCTCTGGTGTAACAATCATAGTTCCATAAATATTGTCAAATAACTTGTTCAACATTAGCGCAACAAACAAATCTAGCTACACATGCACTTCATCTAAAAGATCATTCATGATCAAGTTATTGAAGTGATATGTTTCCCTACAGAAGATCAAGTTGTAGAAATTTTCACAAAGTCTCTTACAAAAGAAAAGTTATCCAAAGTTCAATCTATGTTAGGAGTTTAGGAAGTTTTCATTAAGGGGGGATAGGATCTAATGCCTCCTTCCTTCTTCTATTATGTCACCTTTTTAAATCCTTCAATCCTATCCCAAGTTTTTCTTAAGGGGAAATGTTAGGATAAAATAGGGGATAAAAGAAATCACAAAATTATAGGATAAAGTTGTTTTAAAGCCTCATTATTCCTATTTTTAAAATAGGGGATAAAAGAAACCACAAAATTATAGCATTAGAAGAAACATGGACTAAACTTAAGCCATATGTAAGTCACTTTCGTGTATTTGGCAGTGTATCATGGGCTCACATTCCTTATGAGAAAAGGAAATCATTGTAGATTAAGAGTGAGAAGTGTATATTTGTTGGTTATTCTAAAGATGTCAAAGGTTACAAAATTCTTCAATCACATTATAATGAAATTATTATTAGAAGAGATATTAATTTTAATGAAAATACATTATCCTGTGAGCCTAATTTGGTGTTTGTACCTTCTTCGTATTGCAATCCATCTTCAATGTTTGTTCCTTATTCTATTCCTATTATGGCTTATTCTTATTTATATGCTTACATTGAGGATGAAAATCCACCTCCTCTTGCTCAACTTTCTCCAGATGATTCCATTGAACATGAACTTGAACCAACACCACCACTTCTTAGATGGGTCCATTCAACACAAGAAGCAACTAGTGATCTTGTCAGTGGTCCTTCATATCAGCACCAGACACATTCACAATTCGAATGAGCCTATTCTCTTTTGGTTGAAGTTTTAGCAACTCGATCTACAGACATTTACATAATCTTCAGGTCATCTAGATTGGGATGCAACAACAAATTAAGAGTATAGTTCTCTAATGGAAAATGATATTTGGGATATTGTACCTTTTTTGAAAGGAAGAAAACGTGTCATATGTAAATGGGTCTACATAACTAAGTATGCATCATATGGAAGTGTTGAAAGAAACAAGGTTCGATTAGTTTCCAAAGGATTCTCCCAAGTTGAAGGAATTGACTATAACAAAACCTTTTCTCCTATATCTAAAATGACCTCCATATGCCTTGTTCTAGCCCTTGCAGCCTCACATGAATGGAGGTCCATCAGATGGATGTCAAATTTTCCTTCTTGCATGGGGATTCGCAACAAGAAATATACATGGAAAAACCTTCTAGATATGTTTATAATGACTCTAGCCTTATTTTTCACCTTAATAAATATCTTTATGATCTTAAGAAAGACCCTCAATCTTGGTATCCCAAAATTGAAAATTTTCTTATTGACACTAGATCTTTTAGATGTCATTCTTATCCTAATTTCTATACCAAGAAAGTAGGAATACATATCATGATATTACTTGTTCCTTATATTCATGATGACCTTATCTTCGATGGTAGTGACCCAAAACTTTTAAACCATGTGAAAACCAACTTTAAGAAGAAATTTGAAATGATAGACTTAGGATTTTTGCATTATTTCCTTGGCCTCCACGTCTTGCAAACCATAGAAGGAATTTTTCTTTCCATGTATAAGTATTATTGTGACCTTCTTCATCACTTTCACATGGAATATTGTAAACCATCCCCTTCTCCTTCCAGTCTTGATTCAAACTTTCTTCCACCTGTACTTCTCCAAAAGTTGATGCCACTATGTACCGTCACTTAGTTGGTATCCTCTTATACTTTACTCATACATGTCATGATCTTTCCTTTGGTTTTGGTCTTGTTTCTTGGTATATGAAAACACCCCATGAAATCCATTGGAAATCAACTAAAATAATATGTTGGTATGTCTAGGGTACAGTTCAGTTCGGGATACATTATAGTTCATGGGGGACTCCTTTATTGGTTGGTTTCACTAATTCAAATTGGGATGTCAACCCTGATGACCAAAATCCTACTGCAGGTAATGTTGTTAGCCTCGGTTAAGGACTTGTCACTTGGGCCTCTAAGAAAAAACATGATATTTCTCTTTCTTTAGCAGAAGCAGAGTACCGAGAAATGGTTAATGCAAGTTAGGAAGCCTTTTGGCTTTGACAAATTCTTTCAGAGTTTGGATTCCAGCAACAACATCCGACCAGCCTCTGGTGTAACAATCATAGTTCCATCAATATTGTCAAATACCTCATTCAACATTAGTGCAACAAACAAATATAGCTACACATGCACTTCATCTGAAAGATCATTCATGATCGAGTTATTGAAGTGATATGTTTCCCTATAGAAGATCAAGTTGTAGAATTTTTCACAAAGTCTCTTACAGAAGCAAAGTTATCCAAAGTTCAATCTATGTTAGGAGTTTAGGAAGTTTTCATTAAGGGGGGATAGGATCTAATGCCTCCTTCCTTCTTCTATTGTGTCACCTTTTTAAATCCTTCAATCCTATCCCAAGTTGTTCTTAAGGGGGAATGTTGGGATAAAATAGGGGATAAAAGAAACCACAAAATTATAGGATAAAGTTGCTTTAAATCCTCATTATTCCTATTTTTAAAATAGGGGATAAAAGAAACCACAAAATTATAGGAGCCTTATCATTAGATGTCTTTTAGACAAGTTTTATGGAATTATTTTGGAAAAGAATATCATATTATGGTTAGAAAGTAATGAAAAATAGGCTAAATACTAGGTCGGTTTTTAAAGGTATCATTCAATCCTGTACGACCTAGTTATGGTTACGATCACAATAAGTGAATGAAATTATAATAAAATTGATCTCCTATGTTGTTTTATTCACTTTAGGAAATCGTTTTGCATGGCGCTTAGGAAGAACATTTGGAATAGATTAGAAGAGTTGAAGCTTAAAGATTCCTTTCGAGTTAAAGTGTGAAGAAATCAAACACAACTCAAGAACTCAATGAAAAAGGCTTTAAACCATTCCACATGTATTCATGTGACGATATCAATTTATAGTAGATGTAATTGACCACATCTAGATCTAAATCTCACTGACAACTCATCATTGCACAATGACAACACCTCATCTATATATAAGAATGACAACTCATAAGAATTTTGTAGACTCAAACTTTATGATTGTCTAGGGATTCATAGACTTTCATTCCCCTTCAATCACAATTTTGAATAATTATAATAGTAAGGAAACACGAATTAGTGTGTAAGTTAGTATCATATTCAATATGAAAGTTACGAATTAATATTCGATGAAAATATGCTTGAAAAACCACCAATATGGATGTTGAATGGTTCATCTAAAATAAAATTTGAAAGAGAGTAGAATTCTAGAAGTGAACAATTTGCATGTCTAAACATTCCCTTGATGATTGATTGAAAAATATGATCACCGTTATTTTATTAGTGAAAAAAATAGGAGGTTGATGACTAACCATTTTCACAACATACTCCCCTCTTGAAGATGTTGGACAATATATTTTATCAATGTACTCCCTCCCTTGAGGTGTAGATATTACTTTCTTTGAGTCATGTTTCAATTCAAACTACATGTAGAATTGGACCTTGATCATGCCCAAAATCATCATCTATAACAATAGTTTGAAATCCTTCTACTTTTGTGATTTCTTTATGAAAATGTGTCCTTACCTATTTCTCAACTAGATGGTGAGACATATGCAACTTCTTGACGAGACATATGCAACTTCTTGACTTTTAATTTTGTCTGCTAAAAAGTTATCTAGCCATAATAAACTATTTTCTTTTTATCCTTCTTATTTTTTACATTTATCTGAGTGACAATTTGTCTTTCTAGAATGTAGATAGGGACGAAGATTAAACCACTGATTCTACATGTGATCAACTCAATTATGATGTTGGAATTTATCAGGAATTTGGTCAATTCTTTTATCATCAACATTCTTAACTTCATTAATCTCTAGAGTCTTCAATTTTTCATCAAAAAATCTTGCACTCACAAACTAAACTAGTTTGGAGTAATATGGAATATGAAAGTTATTTCGTTTTTCATATCCTAAGCCATGTCTTGTTGAATCACAATTCTTCAAATGGTCTAATAATCATGTTGGAAAGATCATTTTGTACTTCTTTATGCTCTCCATAAATGTTTTCTTTTGTTACTCCAAATTCATAATTGTTGATTCTACTAGCACTCTAAACTTCTTCTTGTGATTCATCTTCAACACGCCTTTCCTTCATTAATTGATTGTATGATTTCATTTCATCTCTGGTTAATAAATGTTATTAGACTACTTTATTCATATTTTAGAATAATTTTAAGACACAACCCCACAAAATTTTTTTTTAGTATTTTTTATACAACTAGCTCTTAGCGCTTAACATCAATTTCTTCAAAGGTAAAACATAAGTCTTAAACTTTTCAACCTTTTATGTATAAAACTTCAATTAATTTTGTTCACAATACTTTAATAAAGATTTATTATTCTTGATGCAACTAGCTCTTAGAACTTAAGATAATTATTTTTTTAAAATATTTTGAATAAAAACTATTACACGTTAGCTTGTAAATTCTTAACCAAATAAATGACAAACATTCACAAGTCTCATTTTACATTTTACAAGCTTGGGAAAAAGTTATGCCCATTGTCTTTATTATCCTAGTAAAGGATCATTTTCACAAAAGGTTATGTCCAATGTATTTCTTTGTGGAGAATTGTCCACTTAGAGCCAACCCAACATCCATTTTTAATGAATCTCAATTAAACTTACTACTTCAACGATGAAGTACCCTAAGTGAATACATTATAAATATTTATTTATCATTTATATATTTTATGGTTATCATTTGAAGATGATAGTATATTTTTAGTTGTTTTTTCAAATTAATGAATGAGATTTTATGTTCATAACTTTTTAATATTTTTAAAAGTTTACTTTTTAACATTTACTTATTATGATTAAGAAATTATTGTGTGACCATCTAATTGCCAGATTCAAATGATTAACAAACTTAATTGAAATTACAAATTTACTCTACTATTAACTTTTTATCATTTTATAGAGTTAAATTTACATTTGTGCCAAATTTACTTATAATAGCCTCATAATTACAATTATTTAGAAATATTATTAACATTAAATTATAATGCAAAGAAGTTTTTATTACAAGAGCCTATGATAGGTGTCACAAGTATAGTGATATGCGTTTAGGTTGTGGTATGCAGAGCCCTCTATCTATTAGCAATGGATTCGTTCTACCTATTGATTTATTCTCATTGGTTCACTTTTCAATCTCCATTGCATAGACAGATAGCAATGTGTGACGACGCACAAAACTACCATATTATATAGACAAATAGCAATGTGTGAGGACGGATAGGACCTGAGAATGCATTCTCATAAGAAGGTTGCTTGTGCAGCGGACCTGAGATCCATCCATTGCATAGACAAATAGCAATGTCTGAGGATGCACAGGACCACCATACCTGAGATCCATCCATTACATAGACAGATAACAATGTGGGAGGATGCACAGGACCTGAAAATGCATTTTCATAGGAAGGCTGCTTGCAGGTTCAAAATACCTTTTAGATTTTGAAGTTTATATTTTTCTTTTTAAAAGTTTGGATTGGGTATATATTTATAATTAGCTATTAGTTTGGCAGAAACATGGCTTTTCATAGGCAACCAAAAACATTTACCTAACCTAATGGGAATGCACAACTGGATTTTTATATGTCTTTTCCACATACCCATGTTATCCCCAGAATCCCCATAAGGAGGATGGATTCAAGTCACTAATTAGATACCAGTTCAGGTGTACAGGAAACTCAACTATTGTATTATTTCTTTAGATTTGATGAAAATTTATTGAGGGATATTTAAGACAAGATTTTAATTGGCAATTTTGGATTAGCAATTAGCTTCCGATGGACGGTTATTCTCTTTCCTTCTACAGGGAATCACTTCTAAGACTATGTGCAAGCTATTCTCTAAGGATGCATCAACTATTCTCTGATCACATATGTTCATGCCCTATTGAATGTTGTTTCTGAGTGCGTTGGGTGGCGTTTCAATGGTTTTCAAATGAATAAAAAAAGTCTGAGTGCATGAGCGTTGATAGATTCTAACTTTTTATTAGTTAAAGTAAGTGTCCATCAATCCGGTTCTAACTTTTTATTAGTTCTGTGAACAGTAAAAGTAGGTTTCCATCATTCATGTTCTATGGAGCCCCGCAATTTAGTGTAGGCTGTTGCTTCGTAAATTTCCTTGACGCTTTCAATTTATAAATTAGATTATTTTTTTAATTAATTAGGAGATCCATGCATCAATTAGGTTTTAGTGTATTAATTAGGTTTTTTTAGGTTTTAGTGTATTAATTAGGTTTTTTTTAATTAAACTGGAGATTTTTACTAGGTTAGGATTTTACTACGCTGAGGCTTTTTACTAGTCATGAAATTTTATCATATCTTTCGGTGTTCTCCAGCTGCAAATTTTATCATATCTTTCGGTGTTCTCCAGCTGCAAGTTATTGGCATTATAAATCAATGTTTTGTTCTTACCTCATACATTACAACGTAACCAATGATGAAAACATCTGTTACAAAAATTTCGGATTGACGATGGCTACTAGAAGACTTACGTTATACCTTTTACACGTTGATCTATGGCTGAAGTATCCACTGTGGGTGTCTTTTTGATGAGGCTGACTGGTTGGTTGCTTGAAGACATCATGTGAAGAATTATTCATCATCTATAACAATAGTTTGAAATCCTTCTACTTTTGTGATTTCTTTATGCAAATGTGTCTTTACCTATTTATCAACTAGATGGTGAGACATATGCAACTTCTTGACTTTTAATTTTGTCTTCCAAAAAGTTATCTAGCCATAATAAGCTATTTTCTTTTTATCCTTCTTATTTTTTACATTTATCTAAGTGACAATTTGTCTTTCTAGAATGTAAACAAGGATGGAGATTAAACCACTGATTCTACATATGATCAACTCAATTATGATGTTGTAATTTATCAGGAATTTGGTCAATGTTTTTATCATCAACATTCTTAACTTCATTAATCTCTGGAGTCTTCAATTTTTCATCAAGAAATCTTGCACTCACAAACTAAACTAGTTTGAAGTAATATGGAATATGAAAGTTATTTCATTTTTCATATCCTAAGCCATGTCTTGTTGAATCAAAATTCTTCACATGGTCTAATAATCATGTTGGAAAGATCATTTTGTACTTCTTTATGCTCTCGGTAAATATTTTCTTTTGTGACTCCAAATTCATAATTATTGATTCTACTAGCACTCTAAGCTTCTTCTTATGACTGATCTTCAACACAACTTTCCTTCATTAACTCATTGTATGATTTCATTTCATCTCTAGTTAATAAATGTTCTTAAACTACTTTATTCATATTTTAGAATAGTTTTAGGACACAACCCCACAAAAATGATTTTTTAATATTTTTTATACAACTAGCTCTTAACGCTTAACATCAATTTCTTCAAAGGTAAAACATAAGTCTTAAACTTCTCAACCTTTTATGTGTAAAACTTCAATTAATTTTGTTCACAATACTTTAATAAAGATTTATTATTCTTGATGCAACTAGCTCTTAGAACTTAAGATAATTATTTTTTTTAAATATTTTGAATAAAAACTATTACACGTTAGCTTGTAAATTCTTAACCAAATAAACGACAAACATTCACAAATCTCATTTTACAAGCTTGGGAAAAAGTTATGCCCATTGTCTTTATTATCCTAGTAGAGGATCATTTTCACAAAAGGTTATGTCCAATGTATTTCTTTGTGGAGAACTGTCCACTCAAAGCCAACCCAACATCCATTTTTAATGATTCTCAATTAAACTTGATACTTCAACGATGAAGTACTATAAGTGAATACAGGAAACTCAACTTTTGTATAATTTCTTTAGATTTGATGAAAATATCCCCAGAAGGAGGATGGATTCAAGTCACTAATTAGATACCAGTTCAGGTGTACAGGAAACTCAACTTTTGTATAATTTCTTTAGATTTGATGAAAATATATTGAAAGAAATTTAAGACAAGATTTTAATTGGCAATTTTGGATTAGCAATTAGTTTCCGATGGACGGTTATTCTCTTTCCTTGTACAGGGAATCACTTCTAAGACTATGTGCAAGCTATTCTCTAAGGACGCATCAACTATTCTCTGATCACATATGTTCATGCCCTATCGAATGTTGTTTCTGAGTGCATTGGGGGGCGTTTCAATGGTTTTCAAATGAATAAAGAAAGTCTGAATGCATGAGCGTTGATAGATTTTGACATTTTATTAGTTAAAGTAAGTGTCCATCAATCAGGTTCTAACTTTTTATTAGTTCTGAGAACAGTTAAAGTAGGTTTCCATCATTCATGTTCTATGGAGCTCCGCAATTTAGTGTAGGCTGTTGCTTCATGAATCTCCTTGAGGCTTTCAATTTATAAATTAGATTATTTTTTTAATTAATTAGGAGATCTATGTATTAATTAAGTTTTAGTGTATTAATTAGCATTGTTTTGTTCTTACCTCATGCATTACAACGTAACCAATGATGAAGACATCTGTTACAAAAATTTCGGATTGACGATGGCTACTAGAAGACTTACGTTATACCTTTTACACGTTGATCTATGGCTGAAGTATCCACTGTGGGTGTCTTTTTTATGAGGCTGACTGGTTGGTTGCTTGAAGACATCATGTGAAGAATTATTCATCAGGTTCGAGCATTCAAAATCGTGTTCAGAGTCTAGACTTCCAAAATGTCAGAGGTTACATACCGATATATTTCATGACACGAGTTTGAGGATCCAACAATGGCAGTTGCTGTAAGCGTCTCGTTGAACAGATCTACTCTGGGGGTGAAAATCACAATATTTTGGAAAAATAGAAATATTTGGTTCGGTTCTGGAGAAATCGGTTCGGTTCTTCATGCTATATTTGGTCGAAATCCGCTTTCTAAATCGAATTATTATGTTCGAAGTTGACAAGACGACTACTGCAGTCCGGATGTAACTACTACCTACAGAAGTTCTTAGCGATCGATTCGATCATTCTTTGCTGGAGCAGTCTCGCCAGGTTTTGACACGCATTGAGTCGGGGTTATGCCAGAAATTGAAGGCCATCGCCTCTCATTCAGCTCCACCGGGCATCTATGATGTTCAGTGGCCCTTTACAAGGGCAGCCCGCATTCAGTAAGGTGCTAAATAAAACTACCGACGAAGTGAACCTTTGTCGCCTACCTTAGTATGTGTTTCCATCAGGAGATCTTTATCCAGCCGGGGCATGAACCTCTAGGATCTTACGGTTATGGAGCAGAAACGACTCTTCACTCTTCACTTTGCTGGTAGCAGTGTTTCATTCCACCGGATTGAGCTTGTCATGTTTTATTTGATTAAGATCTGAATTGAACAACGCTGGTTACTTGCTGACGGCTCCCTGGATTTCCTGTGTTTGACCAAGAACAATTGATATAGGTCATTTGGTTCTGAGCCTATTTTGCTTCATGCTTATCTTAGCATTGTTGGTTACACCTTTCATGGATAACTACCTACCATGGAGGACCATACTCACAATGAGCTTCTTCATGATCAACCCTTCCATCCATGTATATTAATATTATGGTGTTATCAAGAGCTTTGATACCATGTCAACCAATAGAATGCAACACGAAAACTTTGATACTATTATCAATACAAGTATCCATCTTCTAATATTTCTAATATCAAAAATATCAATTTATAGTACATGTAATTGATTATATCTAGAACGCGTATTCATTTAGTGATATCAATTTATAGTGCATGTAATTGGCCATATCTACATCTTAGTGACAACTCGTTAGTGGATAATGAAAATACTTCATCAACAGTAAATAACAATGACAACTAATAAAAATATGGTCTAGAACTTTGTAATTGTCTATGGACTCACTGTCTAACAAAAAAAATGTTGTGATAAAGTTGTACAAGAATATTTTTTCTAAGTTCATGAATATTGAAGATTAAGAGAAATTAACTATAAAACAATCTAGTTAACTAAAGTTATCCCTTGTCCTCTACCTTTTTTTGAATATGCAATGAGAAGTTAGAGAAATGTTTGCAAGAAGCCACTTGTGCTTTTGGGTTGTGTTGGCAGTGTAGTTGGAATAATCATCATCCTTCTTCATTACATAGATGATATTGTTCTTATGGAGATGTGTCTTTCTAATATTCAAAAGAAACCAATGTTTGCAAGAAGCCACTTGTGCTTTTGGGTTGTGTTGGCAGTGTAGTTGGAATAATCATCATCCTTCTTCATTACATAGATGATATTGTTCTTATGGAGATGTGTCTTTCTAATATTCAAAAGAAACCAAATTTAGAAGATCACTTATGTTAATTTTTGTATTACACTAGTTCAACTGATATGAAGTTATTTGTACAAATATTTAGGAGTCGACCTTCATCACAAACTTAATTAGAACTATAGCATTGAGAAAATGATTAATGAAGGGTGGAAATTCTATCATTGTCTTGAAAACAACTATAAATTGACATATTTTTAGTTGTGGAAAAAAATAAACTCTTCTTTAACAATCTAATTACTATTGTTACATTTCTAGAGAATCATAGACGAAGATCAAGAAAATCCAAAAGAGTTTTATAATTTATAATCTTAAAATTAAACGCAGTGGGCCTATCATATCATACTCCTATAATATGGTCTTTTCCCCATTGATAGTATGGCTATGAATAGGTACCTAATGTACAAATACAAGATACCCTTATAAGATTGCTTCAAACTCCAATTAAAGTCTCATGTGGCTTAAGATGAATTGTCCTAAAGATTCAAAGTGTTTTCTAAATCATTGGGGAATAGAAGAAGATGTCACTCTATAGAATATTGATACCACTAAAAATACTATGACATCTAAGTTTAAGGAGAAATTATTGTGCTATAAAGAAATAAATAAATAGAGAATAGAGAATAGGAGAAAGTTAAGATATCATATAGGGCTCATTAACTAGGATCTAGAATATCAGAAGTATTGTAAATATATTTTTGTTATAGATAGCTTAAATAGGACAATGAATATTGACAAAATAAGAACAAATTCTCATTAGAGTGAAAGAAGACATACAATTCCCAACATCATGAAGTAAACAAAATTATTATGTTTGTGATACCAAAAAGGTGAATAATGAAAAAATCTTCTTCAATTTCAAAAAATTTTGAAACAATATCTATCTTTTTAACTATAAATATTTAGGAATTTTTTTTTTAATTATTTTAACCTAAAATTAAAATTTCAAAGTAGATCAATAAATTTTTATCATTTTTTCTTTAGTTTTAATAAACCAACATACATTTTAAACAAGAATAACAATCACTAAATATTATATCAACCAAAACAAATAAAAATTAAAAACCAATCATCCACTATAATAAAATAAGAATTCAAATTTTATTAAACTAAAATAAAGTGGATCTTAATCACCAAATTAAAGTGTGCCAAAATAAAATAAGTATTAAAAACCTAATGATTAAATCCCAATTAAAATAAACAAAAATTCTATGAAATTGCAATGTTTATGGAGGTATACATAGCTTACTCAGTCTAGATTTGAACTTGGAAGAAACATATGCTCTTAGCCATTAGACCCATTAGACCCATTCAGATTGTATATAACTAAATTAGCTATTTTTATTTAAGCTAAATATTTGGTTGATTGGGAGATAGAAACATAATGACTTAAAATATGATTTAATAGTAAAAAATTATTTATTAGTATAGCCTTTTTTCATGTACATATAATTGATTGTTTCATAAAAAAGAAAATGAAAACAACTACTTCTACTTTAGCATGGGCATGACTGTGACCATTGAAAAAACAAAAGCTATGATAATTGAATCCAAAAAGATCACCGCGAATACTTTTGTTTATGACAATAATATCTTGGAGGAAGAGTCTTCACTCAAGTATCTTGGAAACAATAAATGGAGGGTGAAAACCTTATTATGGGCTTGAAAACAATTGTAAATCAACATACCTTTGGATTTGGGATTTCAAAAAAGCCCTCTTGCTCACTCTGGTCACTCTAGTTATCTTATATGGATGTGAAGTTTGGTGTTGCAGTATATCTAAAGAATCTTGGAGAAAGATAGAACACATCAAAAAGAATTTTATAACTCATAACCTCAAAATTAAGGGAAATACTCCATATCCTATCCTCCTCATAGAAAGAATCATTTCCCCCATTGAAAGCATTGTTATGATTAGATACTTAAGGTACAAGAGCAAGATAAACAACATGGATGACATGCGGCTGCCCAAAATTGCTTCAAATTCTATCCAAAACCACTAACAACTTAAATATGGCAATGATGGCATAAAGATGTCAACTATTGGCTAGATCATAAAATGTCAAATCTTGGCTAGATCATTTCAGAATACAAGAATAATTCATCATGCCCAATATCGATAATATTACAAATATTATCACTTCTAAATTTAAGGAGAATATGTGGTGTAATAAAGAATTAGTGGATAAAAGGAAATTAAGATAATAATAATAATAATAATAATAATAATCTATTTTTAAGGTCACCTTCAAATTCTATCCAAAACCACTAACAACTTAAATATGGCAATGATGGCATAAAGATGTCAACTATTGGCTAGATCATAAAATGTCAAATCTTGGCTAGATCATTTCAGAATACAAGAATAATTCATCATGCCCAATATCGATAATATTACAAATATTATCACTTCTAAATTTAAGGAGAATATGTGGTGTAATACAGAATTAGTGGATAAAAGGAAATTAAGATAATAATAATAATAATAATAATAATAATCTATTTTTAAGGTCACGGCCAAGCCAGCACACGAAATTGGTGTATGAGACCCCCTTTTTTGTGGGACAAGGGACCCCCCTCTGCCCAACGATTTGATTGGTAAAGTATACGAAGGTATACATACCCTACCCCCCTATAGATTTGAACTTGTGACCTCTAATTTAGAAGATCAGAATTACTTCTTAGTTTTGAAAAATGCAAAGAAGAAAGTCAACATTGCTCTACATTGTGAAAAGTGGGTGTAGGACAACTCCCAAAACACCATGGGGTGATAAAATCTATCACCTTTATGACACTAAAGGGGTAGCATATGAAAAACACTTCTATAAAGAAATTTTAAAAATATTTGCGACATTAATGACATTCCTAACCTCCTAAATAATCAAAACTATGGTGATCTTGAAATGCTTCTCTCAATACTTTTTAAATACAGAAATACAATTTAAAATAAATTGAAGTAATGCGTTACCTTCTTAAGATGCAATAGACCAATTTATATATATATATATATATATATATATATATATATATATATATATATATATATATATATATATATATATATATATATATAAATTATTAATATATTATAAATTTAAAAAATTGAATAATTTAAAATAGATCACAATCATAATTATTATATAAAAATTAAACCTTGTTTCTATAAAATTTATTTTAATTTAATAAAAAAATCATTAATGTATTTTTATTAATTTATATAAATTTAATTTTAATTTAGTAAACAAATCATAAAGATAACAATAAATCATGGAAATATTATAACGCTAAATTTGTTTTCTTACAATCATTTTTATTCTTTACCATAATGAAACTTCTAAAGAACTTAAATAGCTTTTATCATAATGAAACTTCTAAAGAATTTAAATAGTGAATGATATTGTATTTAATTTCACTATATGATATAGTGAAGAGTGATGAAATGTTAGTTTTAAATTAAATTAGTATCATGTTATATGATAGGTAACAAGTTTATAACGATTTCTATGGGAAAGTGAGAAGTTTTTCACTAAAGCTTTAATTCCCAATAGAGCCACTTAAACTGGAATCATGAAAATGTAGGTGGACTCATAAAAAAATAAATATAGATTGAAGAAAATAAAGGTATTATATTTGATTTAATTTACATAATAATAATATTTGTAAATTTTATTAATTATTAAGTATTAGAGAATATCTTTTTTTTTAACAAGATCGGTTATGAGAATTTTTATTGATAAGAGGCAGAGAGGGCTGCCAACCCTTACATATTCAAAATGAGAGCTATTGCTCGAGGGACCTGGACTT
>CBVK0101018769.1:0-19100 GCA_900067695.1 Picea abies
TATTTTCTAGGGTGGTGGTCGAAGCATTCAAAGAGTTCCTACATAAATTTTTAGAAGCATATTTTGATGATTGGACTGTTTTTAGTTTATTGCAAAATCATATTGAATGTATAAGGCTAATGTTGGACAAATGCAGGCAGTGTCAAATTGCCTTGAATCTAAATAAATGTATCTTCTTTTCACCATTTGGAGTACTGTTAGGTCATATTGTATGTAAGCAAGGAGTTTCATGTGCATGTCGATTCATCTTATATTTCTTTAGGAGCAGTGTTAGCACAACCTGGGGAAGGATATATTGACCATCTGTTAGCCTTTTCTAGAAGGAATCTATCAACTTCTGAGATCAATTACACCACTACTGAGCGAGAGGGGTTAGCCATGGTGTATGTGCTACATAAATTTTGCCAATACTTGTTGGGAGGACACTTTAAAATGTTTACTGATCATTCCACACTGAGATACCTAGTCAACAAGCCAGTGTTGGGGGGGAGAATATGCATATGGCTTCTGCTATTTCAAGAATATGACTTTAAGATCATAGTAAAGCTAGGAAGAATGAAAAAAGGACCTGATCACTTGTTGAGGTTGGAAGATGGCGAAGAGTCAACCAGTTTGGAGGATGCACTATCGGATGCATAGTTAGTGGCCATTAGAAATATTGTTGACCACTTTGCAGTGATAGTATAGTTCTTTTCAATAGGAATGGCACCTAGCGAATATACAATTCCATAGAAGAAACAACTAGTAGTGCGCATTGCAGACTTTTCACTTATAGTTGGACAACTATACAATATGGGGCCTGATGAGATATTGAGAAGATGTGTTATGGAGGCAGAGCGACCAATGATCCTTGTAGAAGCTCATAAAGGCATCGTAGGAGGACATTACATAGGGAAAGAAACTACACAGGAGGTTCTTAGAGTTGGCCTTTGGTGGCCTACCTTACACAGAGATGATAAAGACTATTACAGAGCTTGTGATGTATGCCAAAGAGTTGGGAAACCATCCAGAAGAGATGAAATGCCATTAGAACTGAAGTTGACCCTACAAGCATTTGAGAAATGGTCCATTGACTTTGCTGCACCTATAAACCCACCTGGAAAGAACACAAGAGCAAGGTACATAATTACTACAATAGAATACTTGACCAGATGGGCTGAAGCAAGAGAAATTAAGGATTGTAGTGCAACTATAGTTGCACACTTCATATTTGATGAAATCATAACCAGGTTTGGATGCTCGAAGATCCTTATGAGTGAACAAGGCACATAGTTCATAAATAAGACCATTGAAGTCCTAACTGAGGAATTTGCAGTCCACCATTAGAAGAGCATGCCTTACCATCCATAAAAAAATGGGATAGTGGAAGCATTCAAAAAGATATTGAAGATAGTGTTGATGAAGATTTGCAGTGTGACTAGGGATGACTAGGATTTAAGAGTACCAGCAATACTATGGGCCTATAGAACCACTTGCAAGAAGCTAACAATGTAGACCCCTTTTAAGTTGGTGTATGGTCTCGAAGTCATTGTCCCAATGGAATATTTGGTACCAAGCCTAAGAATTGTTGCCTTCACATATATGGATGACACTGGCATTGTTCATGAAAGGATTGCATAATTGGTTGCACTAGAAGAAGACATATTTATTGCAGGATTCCATCAACAAGTACATAAAGAAAGAGAGAAGGCCTACCATGATAGGCACATCAAGAAGAAGGAATTTAAGCAAGGTGATCTAGTACTGGTATATGATAGTAAGTTCATAAAACATCCTAAGATGTTCAGAACGCATTGGGTAGGGCCATATGACATCGCCTATGTTACAGAAGGAGGAGTTGCGCAGTTGAAGACTTTGAAGGGGGAATGGAAGGAAGGAATAGTGAATGGGAGTCGTTTGGAATTGTATTATGACAACCAACTTCCCTATAGCTTGAAGTAAATGCAAGAGGAAAAGGGTCTAAGTACCAGGTGCAGTTGAAAATGGGTACTAGACACAGAAAAGATAGTTTGCACAAGGAAAGAGAGGAGGCATTGGGAAGAAAGCAGAGGTTGCCCTGTGAAGTCTGAAGTTGAAGTAAAATAGAAGGATCGGATCTGAATTTCCTTGGGATGAGTCATAGGTGAGTGTTGGGGACCTGTTGCCCTTGGGTTATGAAATAAAGTGAATATCAAGGAAGAAAAGGAAAAATGTGAACTGCACAAAAGACACAGTGACTGTTACTGGGTGAAAGTAAGAAAAAGAGAAGAAGAGATGGAGCAAAGTAAAAGGAAGCAATTCGTTGAATGAGGAGATAGAGGACAATATATCATAAATAAAGAAGGATCACAGACAACTCAAAAAGAAGAAAAATCCATCGTTGGATGCTTTGGAGCACCGCGTGAGAAGGAAGGAAAGACAGGCTAGTGAAGCCCTAAAAACACGAGTCAAGTTGACCTAGGGTTTTGGCATCTAGGGTTTGTGACACCTAGTTTTTGGCCTATGGATGTTGATGAGCTATTGTAATAGATAAATAAAGGTCTAAAGGACCTGGGATGGTTTGGTATCAGGTTAGTGTCAAGATGGTCTTGTTGCTCTAGTTGTTGTTGATGACGTTATGATTATTGCCATGTGAGAGAGAATTCATAAGTGTGAGAGCCTTCTGGTATTGTAATATCTTCATCTTGGTGCAAAGATCAACTCTGTGGCTGGGTGTGCAGGGAGAAGAGAGATAGAAAGGAGAAGAGAGAAGATCTGCTAGCTAAAAGAGCAAAAAAGAACTGTATGCTTCATCTTAATACATTATAAAGCACATTTCTATGGACGTATCCCTAGAGAGAGGGTGAACCATGTATATCTTGTGTTGTGTGTGATCGATGCTCTATTATTTTTCACTTGATATGTTTTTATGATGATAATGTGTTATATCTAAGATATAACTTGTGCAATAGATTATAAGAGGTTAAAGAATAATAGATTGTTGCGTGTTGATCACTTTGAATCCACTTTACATTCCTTCTAGTTGTAGACATCTCTATCCTGCAACCCCCTCATAGTTTCTTTGGGTGAGATTGTAGACATCTCTATCCTGCAACCCCCTCATAGTTTCTTTGGGTGAGACTACATCTACCTTGCAAGCGTTGCCAAATCCAGTAGCCAGGGCTTGTTGGTGCGCTCTTGGAGCTAAACTCTAGGTATGCCCCTGTGCCAACAAACATGTTCCCCATACTTCCCAAAGTAAGGAACCTTATCCAACCCTTAAGGAAAGCGCAACTACTATCGTCCCCCATAGATACTTCTACAACACCTACAAAGGCATCACCCAAAAAGTGTAGAAATACAATGCATACAAACAACCCTTGTGCCATATTTTTAGCATATGGAAATTACACTTACCATTGTCTTGGTCTAGCACACCTTCGAGACATGATATATGTTTTCCATCAAATGAGACTTTCATCACCCTCCACCCAACCAACATCACAAGCTACATCATTCAACGAGTAGGATTCTTCCACAATTTTCTACATGTCCTCCTTATCAAAATTGTGGAATAGTTTCCCATGTGAACTTTGTAGGAAACTATATCACTTCACTTACCTTTTCCCACTCATTATTGAGTATCAAACCCATTGTTGACCAATATTAGCTAGCTTTGGGAATATATCTTCACAATGAGAGCCCTTATCATTATGGCTACCCCCGGGGGCTCACCTAACTCTTCTCACGAGAAGAAGGAACCATAAAATTCTTGTATTTAATCTCTAATACACCAACAATAGGAGGCCTCGCCTCTTTCTTCACCCAATTCCTTAGAAATTCTTCGAAAAGAAATTCTCCCCCCTCCTCAAGGGCATGACACACATAACTATGTGAATCTTTTTGATATTTTCACAACTATTGGGACCATACTTCTGAACCAACCATGATTCCATGTTGATATTGATACATATCTCCAATTCATGAGTAGGGATACATGTTCCAATGGCTATAATCTCACTCTATTTTCTCACTATTGACATCCATAGGTACATTGGCACCTCAAAACCTATCAAATAGATGTGATATTTATGGCATCAAGATGCCAACCTAGCAAAATCATGCCTCTCAAAACTTGCTCACTTCTTCTTCCCATGTCTATCATTTGGATGAGGAAATTTTATAGGTGATGACAAAACCCAACTTCCCCTAGAATGCGATGCATCATCATTAGTTTTTCCTCCCTCAAGGGGTGTTTCATTCTACCACATCCTCAAACATTCGTGTAGTTGAAACAAAAGACTTCATTCCTCCCATGCATATCGATTGGCTCAAAAAATCAATCCCAACACTAGACACTATTAAAGAAGGAAACATTGTGAACATATCCCCTATCATAAGAGTAGACATTTATTCCAAACCAAGTGTCACTAAATACAAGTGCCTCGAAGAAATGTGATGCTCAGAAGAGATACGTACCTACAAGACTCTCTTTCAAAAAATTTAGGTCATTTTTCTTGGTCTTAAGTAGAAATTCGAAGAATCTATCTCACCATCATCAAACACCATATTGAGACATGGCTCGATGTTTCACCCGTTTGAAAAATGTAGCAACATATTCATTGTTATAAATAAATGACCATGAAATAAAATATCGATAAGCTTCATAAAGCTAGTTTTATCTATCCAATCGCATATACCTCCTAGGTATCCAACCCTGTACCTATGAAAAAATGATAGGGAACAATTTGAGTTTGTACCAACTTTTGAGACTTGAATCAAGTGTTTCCTAATGACAATTTCTCAATGCCATTTATATACCAATTCATCGATGTATGTGTAGGAAACAAGGTCCTTTCCTTCATGGATGGGTTCTCCAACTACAATTAGATCCAAATTTGCCACACAGATCATTACAAAAATACTTTTACCACATCATGGGGAACCTTTTCATATAATTTAATTCCCTTTAGAATTAAAAATTATAGAGCCACTTTCCGATGGGCTATTACTTATGTCTTTCATGATCTCATCCACCTCATTTTATCGTACTTGGATGAAAAAATGGAAAAATCCAAGAAGGAATCCAAAAATCTAGAAGGCCTTTGCATCATCTTGATGTCAAAATTACAATATTTTCTTGAAACCCCTCAAGGTGTCTTTTGTTTCACTACTATACATTTATTAGGTTTTATTGTTTCCTAGTGGGAAATTAAGGTTGATCCCCTACAATTCTAGGTTATCAACGAGCTCCCTCCTCTAAATAATTTGTTGCAACTTCAATGTCTACAAGGTATATATATAAATTTTTGCAATGATTCATTCTTGATTATGCCATTTTCATACATGTATTATTGGACCTTCTATGTGAGGATGTCCCCTTTTGATGGGATGATCAAGATGAACATGAATTTTATGAATTAAAAGATGCTCTCCCAGCTCCATTAACTAGTACTCTCAACTTCAATAAGGATTATGTTAGCAACCTCTCTACTTCAGATATATCAATTGGAAGAGTTCTAGTCCAACAAAGATATGATAAGTGAGAGCATGTGATTTATTATGTGAGAAAAAACCAATCAGAATCTCCCCTAAATTAGAATAATGGGGAGAAATTATCCCTTTCCTTGTTTCACACAGTCCAAAATCCACGTCATTATATTTTGTTGCATACCATGAAAGTCCTTGCAAACTCAAACCCTATGTAGTACTTACTTGGTCATTAACAAATCAATGGAAAATACACCTATTGAGTCATAATTATCTAGGAATTCAATCCAGACTTCAATAATCCTAAGAGTGAGAAGGAAATAACTATCACTGATTTATCATCCAAAACGAAGGAAACACCAGTAAAAAATAGCTTCACCAATGAGAACATATTCTGAATATTATCAAATGATTCATGGTACGATGATATTCTCACCTACTTGTGCACTAAGAAGTTTATCCCTCATCTCTCTCATAATGTAAACTTGATCATTGATGCACATATAGGAATCTTTAGAATACTATGGGCTCGAAAAATTCACATCCACTTTGGAAAATGTACAAATGAGATGGCACGGTGGAACCCATTGCTTTTATATGGTTCAGTCACGATGTTCCTCAAGCCTATACGAGATCTCATATGCTCTCTTTTTTAAACTATTTTCACCAACAAGTTCATAGTATCACCCCCTCCAAAGTGGTATGATCCATTCATTTTCACAAAAATTTTACCCTAATACCCTTCATCTCGTCACTCATTTGACATATACATAAATTTACTAGCTTCGTTTGTCGATTGTGTTTTCCCTATCAGATTTATTTTCCTTAGTTCTTTCACTTCGGGTGTTTAGTTTCATATGTGTAGGTACTTTCCAGGAGGCTCCATTTATCTCTTGGATACATATGGTGGGGTATTTCACACTGCCCCTTTTTGGGCCCTTCGTTTTGATAAAATAGGTTGTGCAACTCATCAAAGAAACAACCAACAAAGTGAAGAAGATTGAAAAAGGAAACGCGCAACAGAAATACATTGAAACATAACACAGTCTGAAGCCAACGTAGAATCCATTTTGAGCCAATACATTTAAAACATAATCAAGAAGAGAAAAGGATAGATGGGTTCTGAAGAGGAAGGAAGGAACTGATTGTAATGATGATTCTCTTTTTGGGTGACTCTTTTGTATGTTCTCTTTAGTATTGTATTGTATTGTAAGGACTATGTGAGTGATACGGATATACAAGAACTAGATCTGTACTCAATATCTAGATTGTAATTAGGAAGGGAATATCCTAGAATATCTAGATGTACTTATTGATTTATTATAGTGAGTAGGGTGAATGTCTAATGTAAAACTGTGGATGCTTATTGTCCAAAGAATTGTAATATAACATAAAGATAATAGAGATCAAATTTATTTTGAAAATGTTCATGGTTCATATTACTTTTTGTATCTCTGAAATTTCATTATGCGTTATCTATTATGAATTACATGTCTTTATCCCATCTTAATGCTTTGTATAGTTCTATTCTTATGTATTAGTGTATGATGTGTTAAGGATCTGAAGTGAGTATCTATTTTGTGTAAGAATGGTAACAATATAGATGGATTATGAATCTATATAAAATTCTTCTTACCCTTCACTTAGATCTTTTGTATCAGTTGTGCTTTTGGTGAGACTTCTTTCTTTTTGGAAAGATGAAAATGTCAGTGCACTAGAATACTTTAGTACCCTTTTGTTGGTAACTTGCGCGGGAACTTAGTCTGACAACTTTATACCAACAAAATAGTTTTGTTGTTGGGATCGTTATTTTACAAGGCAACCTGTAGGGAGAATGCTTCCATGGATTTACAAGTCTGAAATTCAACAATGGTGAGAATGTAAGTGTGATGAATTCATATTGAAGGAAGCATAATAACAGTAAAGATCTTATACATACATCAATTTAATATTTAACTTGAAGATGATCTTAAAAATAAATTATTATTATTACATGTTACTATTATTAATATTAATTAATTTTTTTAAATATTGAAAATCGTTTTTTTTTTTTTAAATATTGAGAATCATTGTAGTTTAATTATATTAGATATGTATTTGTTTTTTTATAGCTTTGTATTTGTATATGGGTATATGAATACAGTTCGATTCTTTTATGGAGACAATAGATACATTGTCGAAAACAATGATTTAATTTTGTGGAAAAATATCATCACGACTGCTAATTAAAAAAGAGTTGGGCATATTAAAAAAAGCTCTCTCTCTCTCTCTCCGGCCCCCTCTCTCCCCCCTACCCTTATCTTCCCCTGTGTCTCCATTTTCCTCTCTCTTTCTCTCTCTCACTCCCTCACTTCCCCATCATATCTCTCACTCCACCCCTCGTATTCCCCTCTCTCACTCTCTCTCTCCTTCCTTCCCTCCTCCAGTCTCTCTCTCTCTCTCCCTCTCTCTCTCTCTCTCACACACAGACACACCTACCTTTTTATCCCACCACTCTCTTTCCCCCTTTGTTAATCTCCCTCTCTCTCTCCCCCACCTTCACTCTCTCTCCCTCTATTTATCTCTCCCACCTTCTCTTCCTCTCTCTCTCCATTTCTCTCTCTATATCCCCTTCTCTCTACAACAACTATATCACACTCTCTCTCTCTCTCCCTCTCAGTCACTCTCTCCCCCCCTCTGCCACTATCTTTGCCCCTTATTTCCCACTTTTATTCTCTAAATATTTCCCTCTCTCTCTCTTTATGCCCCACTCTTTCCCACTTTCCTTCTCTAAATATTTCCTCTATCTCTCCACCTTCCCCCATCTCACTCCCTCTCCTTCTCTATATGCTCCTCCTTCATTCCTCGCCAGTACTTTCCCTCTCTCTCTTTCCCTCCTTCCCTCGATTTCTCTGTCTCTTTCCTTATCTCTCCCTCCCTCCCTCTCACTCCCTCTACCTCTCTCTCATATCTCTATCTTGCTCTCCCTCCATCTCTCTCTCTCCTTGATATCACTCTCACTCTCACTTGCTCTCTCCCTTACCCTCTCTCTCTCTCTCTCGACAACTCTTTCTATCTCTCCCTATGAATCTCTACCACTCTATTTCTCTCTCTCTCTTTGTCAATCCCTCCAACACTTCCCCCTTCTCTCCCCCCACCCACACAACTCTCTCTCTATATATCTATCTCTCATTATCCCCCTCCCTCCCTGCTTTCCCCTCTTTTGATCTCTACCTCGTTCAGTCTCTTTCTCTCCCTCCCTCCTTCCTCTTCTCCTCTTTCCACCCTCTATCCCCCCTCTCTCTCTCACTTGTGCTAACCTTCTTCCCTCAACTCCTTTGTCTCCTTGCCTTACTACCTCCCTATCTCTTTCGCCCCTCCTCTCTCTCCCTTCCCCCCAACTCCTCTCTATCTTACCTTCTCTCTTCCCCCACCTCTCTCACACACACAACTTTATACACACTCATAGAGTGAAATTTTCCATTATAATAATAAGAAGTCATTATTTTTTTAGATACTTGAAACTTATACACTATCATGACTATAATTTAAAATCAATGTAGCATGCTATATGTCTAATTGGGATGAGATGGGGTTTGCTTATATATGCACTCTATTCGAGCACTAGAATTTACATATGCTCAATGTAAGATACTATATCTCTAGTACTTGGGATCATCTCTGCTTATAATTGCACTCTATATATACCCTCTATAATACAGGTTATTGCAGATGCATAAGGCCGTGTGCCAAGTAAAAAGTGCAATAAAATGGAGAAGAAAACTTGAAAATAAAAACAAAGAAAACCGTGGGAGTGGGAGAGTATAATGCATACCGTAAATTAGCTGCATGAAGCATTCTCTGATCAACGTCCGATATCAACCCAATTGGAGCCGAAACTATCTGCTGCTTAAAAACATTCTCATGCATATCTTTTTTTGCTGCTATGCATATAGTTTTTTTTACACATATAAACACAGCGCTATGAAAATTTTACTGAGCTCTAATCATTTCAAAATATACTCTGCAGCAACCTTTACCTCATCCATCTGCATTTATTCCCAATTCAATTCAACCCGGCAGAGACTGCCATGCAGCAATTGTTAAAGATTTAAGTATACGTGATTGTTTATCTTCCGTTAGTATGGCATCTTAAAAATTTGCTTGTTCTTTTCTTATCAGTTTTATTTGACGTTAACACAAAATTTTAATTAAAAGACATGTAAAGATGTTTTCTTATTAATTTTATTTAATTCTTTAAGAAACAATGAAGTACCCCTTTTTAGAAGACAGTGCGTCCCTCTCCCGACGAAGGAGGGAGAGTGGGAGGTACGAACCACTCTCAGAAGTATTCAGTATCGAGTCAATCAATAATGCCAATCCTGGAAGACATCCTCTCTAGTAAATGCACCCAGGCCACCCATAAGACTACTGTCCAATTGGGCCCTCCTCCATGCAGCAATTGTTAAAGATTTAAGTATACGTGATTGTTTATCTTCCGTTAGTATGGCATCTTAAAAATTTGCTTGTTCTTTTCTTATCAGTTTTATTTGACGTTAACACAAAATTTTAATTAAAAGACATGTAAAGATGTTTTCTTATTAATTTTATTTAATTCTTTAAGAAACAATGAAGAGATATAACAGATAAAGATGTTTCTTTTAAAAAAATTTAGGACGTTGTTTTTTATTTGAATTGTTACATTTAATTTTGATAGTAACTTTTAACATGTTAAGATGCACGAGTTCTGGATTGTCCACAGTGGTAGTCAGGTAATCATGATTGTGTTTACACTTCAAACCCATACCAGGGTTCGTTCATCTTCAGCAGAAAGGGTCGACATAATCATTATTACCATTGAAGGCAATCCGGAACCCCTGCATTCTGAAACTTTTATCATTATACAGGAGTAATAGTTGAAAATTGAACACTAAAAATGGGCGGGTTGGGGAAAATAGCGTTAAGTAAAGGTATTCAAGAGAGAGGATGATGAGTTTTATTTTCAATTTTTTCTTAAACTAAATATACATATCAGTATTTAAAAAAAAAATAGTTCATAGTTATTTAACCATGTTTCATAAATGATCTTCAAAATAATGGTTTTAATATTATTTCTGATATCTGATTCTTTATATTAGTAATGGTTTTAATATTATTTCTGATATCTAATTTTTTATATTATTGTTTTTTTTATATGTATTTATTCTTGATCTTGTCTCACTTGTTCTTGTTTAAATAGAGAGGGTTTCATAACACCAAAATAATTGGACAGAAAGAGTTGGAAGGATGAAATCTCATACATCAATTTAATATTTAATTTAGGATGATCTTAAAAATAAATTATTATTATTATTACATGTTACTATTATTAATGTTAATTACACTTTTTTTCAAATATTGAAAATCATTTTTTTTTAAATATTGAGAATCATTGTAGTTTAATTATATTAGATATGTATTTGTTTTTTTTGATAGCTTTGTATTTGTATATGGGTATATGAATGCAGTTCGATTCTTTTATGGAGACAATAGATACATTGTCGAAAACAATGATTTAATTTTGTGGAAAAATATCATCACGACTGCTAATTAAAAAAGAGTTGGGCATATTAAAAAAAGGTCGTCGTACTCAATTATATTCCCAGAAACAATGTATCATATAATTATTGCCACGCTGCTTACCTGCTATAAAAGGACTTTATCGATTCACCAGTCACATTCTTCTTAAAACCATGTGACCTAACGTTGTGTTTATTGTTCTTAATGCCAAGTTATTATTTAGTCGAATTCACTGCAGCGCTGTGAAAAAGACAGAGATCGACAGTTTTTCAGATAATATTTAAAAAATTATGGTGTTGGCATTGAAATTCCCAAACCATTTCATATACTCATTTTCTTTACGTAAAGCTTAGCAATCCTGTGAAACACTGAGGTGTACTTATCTTTCTCATTCAGTTATATATATATATATATATTGGAAATACATACACCAACTTTTTTGGGGGGACAACAATGAAAAATCGAAACGATGTTGGAATTGAAATTTCCTGCACTAAATTTTGTCCACTTAAAGCTTAGCAATCCTACGTCTGCCAGTGTTTATCATTCATATATATTATTAATTTTACGTAGATAAAGGTTAAGAATCGGAGGTGTATTTGTTTTTTTTCTCTTATATATATAATTTTGTCCACTTAAAGCTTAACAATCCTACGCCTGCCTGTGTTTATCATTCATATATATTATTAATTTTAGGTAGATAAAGTTTAGGAATGCGAGGTGTATTTGTCTTTCTTTTATATATATAATATGCTTTGCATGTTTTCAGATGGTTTTGTCATCCAGACTTGAAAATAATATAAACAAACTTTTTAATAAAAGAAGTTTCAATCAGTTTGACATGCGATGAAGTGTTTTCCCTTGAATTCAAGGCAGCCATGGAAATAGTTTATATTTTAATTATGTTTCATCTCGTCATACGGAAGAACATATTCTTCTTTATTACCAGGAGTCTCATTCTTATTGAGCCATGCTTTCATCATCTTCGCAATATTTAATATTTGGTCTCTTAAAGTTTTAGTTTATGTCTCATAGCTCTCACATGTAAAGAGAATCTTCTCTAATTTATTTTGTGCATATATCAGTTGTATAATTTAATCATTAAATTTTAAGCTCTACAAATTTAAAAGGGAATTATTATTAATAGTTTAATTTATAAATTTTATTATTTAATTTATATTAATTTTATATCTATATAAAAATAAATATTTCAACATTTTATAAAATTAATATGGTAAAAAAAATAATTATTAACAAAATCTTAAACCTTAAGCATACTCACATTTTGAAAATGATAATAATATTAATAATAGGATGGAGTGTGATCCTTGATCTTAATCTAGTGTAATCCTACCAATATACATCATTTTCCTCCCAATTCTCATACATTCATTTTATTGTTATATTGTTCTTCTTATTCTAGTGATCAAAATTGTTCTTCTTATTTTCATGATCAAAATGCAATCTAAGACTATAAGTACTCCCCTCCATTGCTATATTGTTTTTCTACTTATTCTCATGATCAAAATGAAATCTAAGATTATAAGCACTCCCCTCCACTCCACTATTGAGCGTGGCAAATAAATTGTTGGATAATCCTGTAAAACAATTTTGTTTATGATATAAAATCTTCATAATTTGATGCTAGAAATTTCCTTTGAATCCATTTTTAATTATTGTGTATTATACATTTTATTTTAAATTCATTTCATAAGAATATTTGAGTTCCTTGTGAATGGATGTGAATGGTGTTGTAGAGATTAAAATTGTAATTTATTTCTTAAGAGAAATGTACTACCTTATTAATTATATAGTATTTTTTATCAATTAATTGTGGATGTGAATGATGTTGTAGAAATCAAAATTGGTAATTGATTTCTTAAAAAATCAAATGTTTTTTTAATTATAAATAACATTACAAAGACTAAAATTAATAATCATTTTTTCACAACGTACTATTTATATTATTTATATAATTGTCTCTTTCAAAGATCTTTATCCACTTTTTTATAAAGCCTTAATCTAATCATTAGCTTTAACATCAATTAATTATTATGCATTTCAAATTCTCTTTCCTTTCACTTGTTCTAAAACTTTATTCTAACTTTTAATTTTAATTACTTATTATCCCTTAAGTTTTAATAGCTTTACACAAAAATATATTAATTTATTTCTTAAGAGAAATCTACAAAGGTATTAATTATATAGTATTTCTTATCAATTAATTATGAATGTGGATGATGTTGTAGGAATCAAAATTGATAATTTTTATTTTTTTTAATCTAGTGTCTTATT
Source organism: Picea abies (assembly GCA_900067695.1). Classification (NCBI taxonomy): domain Eukaryota; kingdom Viridiplantae; phylum Streptophyta; class Pinopsida; order Pinales; family Pinaceae; genus Picea; species Picea abies. The sequence goes on from CBVK0101018769.1 coordinate 13,282, forward strand.
AATTGTAAATAACATTAAATTGTAAATAACATTATAAAGATCAAAATTACTAATTCCTTCTTTCAAATATCTTTGCCCACTTTTCTATAAAGACTTAATTTATTAGTTAGCTTTAACATTAATTAATTGTGATGCACTTTAAATTCTTTTTCATTTTTTCAATTTTGGATCACCTATTCTAAAATTTTATTCTACTTTTTAATTTTAATTACTTATTATCCCTTAAGTTTGAATAGCTTTATCAAAAAAAATCTCTATTAATCAATTTACTTTCTTTAAGTATAAGTTTTTAACTTCGAGTGAAATTTGAGCCATTGATTTTTAATTTTTAGTTCTTAATTTTATAAACTTTTTAATATATTTTTTGGTATTAAAATGAAAATATTAAAATAATTTATTTTTAATAATTTATAGTAAATTTTCAGTTCTTAAAATATAAGAAATAAAATATTTATAGAAAATATATCAAGTTATTTTTTTGAATTTAATGATAATTATTTTTTTACCCTGTTTTTATGTATATATATATATATATTTTTTTTTTTTAGGATAAGTTATTTATTTATTCATTGATAATATACTAAAAATATATATAATTTCCAAATTAAAGTTCAAACTTTTAGAAGTAAGCTATTTATACTACTAACATAGTTGTCTATTTTTAAAGGCTTTATAAAACTCTATAGAAACTAAAAATCTATTTATACTATTAAGCTATCTATCCTTAAAGGCTTGATAAAAATCTATAGAAATGACAAAATTTATGGACTAGATATGTTACTTATATAAAGCCAATCCTCTCTATGATATTGGGCCAATGAATCACCCATTCTAAAATTAAATCTAGACAAAAGAAACTTAAATCTAGACAAAAGCAACTTAGACATGGCATTGTGGTTGTTAGTCCTAAATTCTAGAACTCAAAGTACATAAATGTAAAATTATTGAGTAGTTGCATAAGCTTCTATTACTTGAATCTATTCATATCAATTTTTATCTTCCATGACCACTTCAATCCCCTAAACTAATTTGCACAACGTTTCATATTTCTTGTCCTTGAAGTCAAATTTTTCCATAATATCTTGCTACTGAGAAACTCTTTCTTTTTCTACCTACACAATGAAATATTTTTTTCTAATTGATTTCCACCATATTCATGTAACTTGTGTCCTGGATTTGAGAAAAAACTTAATGCAAAATCTAGTTTATGAGCTCAATAAAAACACATTTAGTGTAGGTGTTGTAAAACATTCCCCTAACAAAATTTCAATTATTTCCACTTTCTTCTTGACAAAATTAGAAAACCTCCTATGGAATCTCCTTATTGCATCCATGGCCTCCACCAAGCCCAAGGAATTCCCCTCCTAAATATATTGATCTTGATTCCACCTACTGAATGTTTCCCTTCTACTTGATTCTCAATCATATTTTCTAACAAAATCTCCCCAATTGGATTATCACGAGTTGTTGACTAAACATTAATCGATTGATAAATAGACTAACTTCAAATAAACCTCTTGTCTCCAAATAGATTGATGCCTTCAAAAATATAATTTGAAAGGAAATAAGTATTTTCCTCTACCATACAATGATGCCAAACAAACCCATTGATGGTAGGAATATTGGCAACATAAACCCCAAAATTCAAATGGTAATGTGTCTTATCCCCTACAACTACAACAATGTTAGAATTCGAGTTGAAATGAATAAGATGAAGCATGAAATATTCCTACCAGTCTTTGTCTGACTTGACAATGCCTAATATTCCAACCAGTCTTTGTCTGACTTGACAAACCCCCTCTCCATATTTCTAACTGCCTACATGGTTTTTTCAAGAACATGCCCATGTAAATCTATCATTCTTGTAAGATAAGGATCAATTCTTCGGAAATGTGGAGAACTTGATGATGGATTGAAAGGCCAAATGATAATGGCCTTTATTGTACCTAATTATTCCTTCTTATGTGAAAACCATTATGGATTCTCATTACCACATGTCCATCAAACTGACAATGTAAGTCTACTTCATCTCCCAAGTGTATCCCTAACACCCTATACAAGAGAATAAACATATTCAATTTAACTAAATTCAATTAAAATGTCTATTAATTATCACTCTTAGATTATAGTTCATATATTCTATATAAATCACTACAAACTTACCTCCTCCATGCTTTATTTAGTAATAAAATTAATTTTATATTGACTAAATTTAATCTCGATTATTATAAAAAGTTAGGTCAATTAATTATTATCAATATCCTTAAACATTTAACTAAAACATTCTATTAAATTATTATTCTATTAAAATTGTCATCCATAAATTCCAATATGTATAAATGCTCATATATATATATAGATAGATACTTTAACAGCATAACAACCATGTAAAACGAGTACTTCTACCATGATCAAAAGAATCCATTCATTTTATGATTTCAAAGTCTAGTTTTTTAATATTATTAAATTATTAAATAATATCCATATATTAGGAACTTGTCTATATGAATATGATTGAAGATAAGACTTGTCTTTGAACATGTTTCCAGTTTTTTCAAGATGAAGTTGAACTTGAAGGAGATGAATAATGTTTGGTATGGAAGTGGACATGTATCATCTCTTATTTCAAATGCCATCCGTTTGAAGATGAGACTTGTCTTTGAACATGTTTCCAGCTTTTTCAAGATGAAGCTGAATTTGAAGGCGATGAATAATGTTTGGTCGGTATGGAAGTGGACATGTATCATCTGTGATTTGAAATGCTATTCTCGTCGTTGTGATTTTTCAAATTGGTTGAATATTCCCAAATACATGTGAATATTGTAAAGTGTGGGGTTAGGGGTTGATAATTATTAAATCATATTTTCCTTAAAGGGGTCAAGATGCATTATGATTACTTCCTCGAAATGTGTTAGTGTATTTCGAGGTTACACGTACCATTTTGTAAGTTATTTTATAATAATGCATTATTTTATGGAGTTCAACTCGATTGGATATGCATTTTTCCTTTGTGCCATGTATGTGAGTGTTTTCATGGTGGTAATTTGTCATTTTTATCAAAAAAAAAATTAATATTTTCTTACAATGTGAAAGGAATAAAATTAATATTTTTTTACAATGTGAAAGGAAGCTTCTCTTTTTATATTATTGTAATAATTATTCTGGATATTTGTTTTTAAATATGTAAAGGTTTGATATTCTTAAAGCAAGTGGCTTTGAGTTCATTTGTCCTTTGTGCCATGTATATGAGTGTTTTCATGGTGGTAATTTGTCAATTTTATGATAAAATTAATATTTTTTAGAATGTGAGATGAATAAGATTAATATTTTCTTACATTGTGAAAGGAAGCTTCTCTTTTTATATATATTAGTGTAATAATTATTTTAAATATTTGTTTTTAAATATGTAAAGGTTTGATCTGCTTATTCTTAAAGCAAGTGACTTTAAGTTCATTTGTCCTTTGTGCCATGTATAAGAGTGTTTTTATGGTGGTAATTTGTCGCTTTTATGATAAAATTCATATTTTTTTACAAAATAAAATTAATATTTTCTTACAATGTAAAAGGAAGCTTCTCTTTTAATATTTGTTTTTAAATATGTAAAGGTTTGATATGCTTATTGTTAAAGCAAGTGACTTTTAGTTTATTACTCTTTTAAAGTGAAATATCTTATTAGTTTTTTTTTCATAATATATATATTTTTTTTTAAATCATATAAATCTTTCTTAAAATAAGAATAATATTTGAGTATTAAAAGAATAATAAAAGGTGTTTTATCTTCGACATTGTTGTCAATGTTTGGGAGGGTATGGAATAAGGTAACATTATCTTATTAGTTTTTTTTCATCATATTTTGGTATTTTTTTTTAAATCATATAAATCTTTCTTAGAATCGTAATAATATTTGAGTATTAAAAAATTAATAAAAGTTGCTTTATCCTGGACATTGTTATCAATGTTTGGGAGGGTATGGAATAGGTTAAATGCTTGATTTTGAAAGTATTTTTTTATCATAATTAAATTTGAGAAGGTATTTTTATCGATTTGAATAGTATTTCATCCTAATAAATTATTGGAGGGTATGGAATAAAGTAAATGCTTATTTTGAAAGTCTTTTTCATCAAAATTAATTTTGAAAAGGTATTTTTATTGATTTTTTTTTGGAGGGTATGAAATAGGGTAAATGTTTGATGTTGAAAGTCTTTTTTTTATAAAAATTAAATTTGAGAAGGTATTTTTATTTATTTGAATGGTATTGCATGCTAACAAATCACAAGGTCTTAGTATATGACAATTCATTCATTTGAGTGGTGTAGAATTGAGTTAAGTAAGATAAAGTTAGTTTATTTAAGTTATTTTAGCCAGGTTTTTTATTATCACTTGACTTGTGTTGTATGCTATGGAGATAGAGGATATTAATATTGGGTTATTTTCTTCATAATAATGTTCCACAAAATCTTATTAAATATATTTTTTTACTATCACTTGTGTTGTATGTTATGGAAATAGAGGATATTAATATTGGGTTATTTTTTTCATAATAATGTTTCACAAGATCTTATTAAATATATTTCTCTTTTTAAGACTAGTGTTATCAACTTATCAACAACAAATTTACAAGGAACTCTTTTTCGATTATTGTATAAGAAAAGAATTTCATGGATAATGCAATGGAATCTCCAAATATTTATATTTTTCTTGAGTTATGAAATGCAAATGGATAAGATGTAGTGTTATAGGTTATGATAATATGACCTTTAATATTAGTTGTTCAACATGGTTTAGCTATGATTGTAGTTTCGTGATAATGGTTTTAATCAACCTTATATTACAAAGGATCCAATCAAATTATTAGTGAATTTATTTATATTAACCCAAGATTTTAAGTGTCTACAAGATATCAAGCATGGTTCATGTATTACACATTCCTTATGCACTAATTAATAAATAATGATTCTATGAAATATGATTACATTATTGAAAGATGTTTAAACTTCTAAAATTTGACTAAGATTACATTATTGAAAGATGTTCAAGCTTCTAGAATTTGACTAACAAAACCTATAAGTACAAAAACTATAAAAGCAAACTCATATCTATTCAAGAAAATATAGATCACCCCAAAATGTAAATTAATGTTATGTCTTAATAAAATAAAATCTATAAAAATATGATAAAAACATTAAAAAAAAAACTAAATATATTAAGAAAAATATAGGAAAGCAAAGATTCAATAGTAGAAATAGCTCTACTAGTATTTTTGAGTGGTCCCTACTTCTATAGAGTAGATTTGTTTAATATATTAGAAATAAAGTTACAAAACATTAAATATACATAATAAATTATTCACATACTCTTAGAATATACGTAATAACAAATACAACTGAAATTTCTTGGTATTGCAACATGTTTTTCATCTCCATAATAAAAAAATATATAGTAAGCCATCACAATAATAGTTGTTTTTTTTATCTATAAATGACACTGACCTATTTATATTGAAACTATACAAATAATCATTAAATAAATATGGTTGGCTCCAACTAATTATAACAATCTAAGAGAATGCTTAATTTGAACTAAGAATAAATGATTCTCAAGTTGGTTTCATAAGTATTGTCTTTTCTCAAGTTTGAGGAAGGAAAAATGGAAACCAATACTAGAATCTAGGAACAATAAGATTCCTTTATTTATTTTATGTCTTTCCACTTATTAATATTCTCATCCATGCTTATAATAGATGGAACCACATTATATAGCATTGTACAAAAATAATTATTTTCATGGTTTTCAAACATAAGACCTTCAATATTTCAAAA